>JAJSRW010001938.1:0-19929 GCA_022414725.1 Microglena sp. YARC | reverse complement strand
AGAAGGTCTGCGCGGCCCTTTCGCATCATCTCTCCAACTCTCTGTTGGTGGTTTGGATCAGTCCGGTAAGGGGCATCCGAAAATTATTGTGCAGAGTTTTACACACTAATTAAATCTTGGGGTTGGAAAGAGAATATGGAATACGATCAAGTATGTATGGGGAACCGACGTTAGGAAGGAAACGAGATGCGTGTGCGAATCGGCATTTCGATGTAACATGATGTGTCAATTAAGTCGACGGAATACTAAAGATGAAACTTCCGTGTACTGCAGCACCGTACGGTGTAACCTATGGTACGATTATAGTTTTGAATGTTTCATTTTTCTGTTCGCATTTAGAGTGTTCTGGTATTGTGTTGTGGAGGATTGATATCACAATGGCTACCACTCTCCGTACGGCGGATTTCTTCGATCACTGGTACACTATCGTACTGCGGATCCTGTCGAGTCATCACATGTAGACTTCATGATCAGCTCGTGCGTTTCTGTTGCCGGTGGTCTCATGCAGGAATGCGTTTGATTTTTCGTGTATTTTTGGCGTACTTGATTTTTAGAATGTCGGGTAGACGACCGATGAGGACTTATTAATTTTATTCTCAGCAGTATTTAGAATATGCTTCAACCAAACAATTGCGCAAGAAGACTGTCAAGGTATTTTTCTTATGGGTTTGTTGGACACATGTCAAAACTATTAAACTGCGATCTGCAACGCATTAGGTTTCGCATCCATTTGTGTGCATTGATTGAATCACTACATTTTTCTTTCTTTTTACAATATTGGACCAAGCAACCAAAACAGCATATTGATTGTATGGTTCAAGACTCTTTTTGTAACACAATAATTCATGTATATATGACCAGTCACCAGTGGTACTTTATTGCATCGCAATATTAGCGACTTTTGGTTGATAGACCAAACACTAACAAACACAGTACACTACCAAACAGAACGCGGTGCGTACATGATTTAAATTAAAAAAAATACAAAAACGATATCAGCAATATATTAGTCAAATATATTTCTATCATTTGATTTTCATCGGAGCCGGCCACAATTATATGTATCTGCAACGTAAATAGAATAAAAGATTTTCGATGACAATTTCTTTGGAGTTAACATACTTGCAAAACTTAATAATCGAACGTACGTATCAAACATAATTTGTCATAAAACGCACAAAACCTAATTCATCATATCTTTGTAACCGGATAACGGTCTTCTGCCCATGAATAACTGCTGTTATCTTAAAACTGACTGTGGGTGGTAAATCACAAGTTTGGTTGATGGCAGTTTTTAGATGGTAGGTAAAGAGTTCGTGTGAAGAATAGGATTGTGAAGAGACGGACTTCGTTGCATTTTATTGGAGTACATTGAGTTGGTGTCAATAATTTATAGTAGTAATTGAATGACAATGCTCAGTGATCCCATAAGAGAATTGGTCTCAGTCCCCTGTCAATATTGTTACACACTCTTCATCCAGAATTTCAATTGCTATTGATGCTATGCTTCGCTTAATGGTTGATAGAGAGACTTTGCGTTGAATTCTACTACTGAATTGAAACAGAAGACGCACGTGTCTGATCTATGAGTGCATAGTGTATCCGTACACTCCAGAAGGCGGGTCTTAAAACATATGTGGTTTGAGATCAATCCACCCAGCTCCATGCGTGTTTCCATGCCATTTGATGCGTTAATATATATGATGGATTTCATTATATTCCCTAAAGAGTCTACGCGACTATGCATTATAAATAGGGTTGTATTGAATGTCGCCATAGTTTCGTTTTTTGTATGGTTCTTGCTGCTCTACATCTACGCTAATGAATATCACAAATGTCTTTGGTTAGATAACTTGCAACATATTGGGGTTTAAGCTCAATCTACCCAGCTCCAATGTTATTAGGGTTGTCTTTGTATAATATCCCATGTGATACTGAGGTTTTTACTGATAAAAACCAGTCCCATGTGTTTATCTGGTTGGCTTGTATAATATCCCACGTGATGCTGGGATTTGAGCTCATTACACACCAAACCCATGTTTGTCGGGTTTGCTTCGACAATATTCCATGTGATGCAAGGGTTTCTGCTAATATAATACCAATCCCATGGTTTGCTGGGATTATCTCTTACAATATCCCATTTGATGCAAGGGTTTTTGCTAATATAAAACCAATTCCATAGTTTGTCAGGGTTGGCTTTTATAATATCACACGTGATGTTGGGGTTTTTGCTGATCCTGTACCAGTCCCATGATTTGTCTGGATTGGCTTGTATAATCTCCCATGTGATGTTGGGGTTTGCGCTCAACTCATACCAGTCCCATTGTTTGTCTGGGTTGTCTTGTATAATGTTCCATGTGATGCTAGGGTTTGAGCTCATTACACACCAATCCCATGGTTTGTCGGGGTTGTCTTGTATAATACCCCACGTGATGTTGGGGTTTGAGCTCATTCCAAACCAGTTCCACGTGATGTTGGGGTTTGTAATGACAATCTCCCATTTGATGCAAGGGTTTGCGCTGATCCAGTACCAATTCCATGGTTTGTTGGGGTTGCTTTCGATAATGTCCCACGTTAAAGATGAGTTACAACTCAATAAACCCCATCCCACTTGTGGTTCCATACATTTGACTCGTCTCGAGATGTGGTTATTTATTTCCGCTGAAATCATTAATAAAGAATATCATCAATGCATAATATTATTAATGGTGGAGTACACGCATCGTGACACGCCTCCACGAAAACGGCGGGACACTGTCGATTCTTGAAGTACGGGTTTGGCATCTTTCCCATCCCCCATTTTCTGACTTGGGTGTTTAAAACTTCTGTGTTTATTGGTTTTTACAAGAAAAACAAAAAACAACACTTTTTTGTTTGGGCATTTTGGGCATGTTGCGTTTAAAATCTCACATATATATATGCATGTCATGCAAATACCATATTTGTTAACAATAATACTTGGACTAGTTGGCTCATGCACAAGCATAATATTACCATTAAATGAACAAAGCATTCTCGACCAAGTAAACGATTATAGAAGAATTCACTGCTCTCCACCAGTTTCATTTAATCCAGCAATTTCAATATCCGCACAAACATGGTCCGATTACCTTGCGAAAGAAAATAAGTTCGAACATAGCGATTCAGGTCGATATGGAGAGAAACCTTGGTTTGTTTTCGTTTTCAGCTTTAAATACCATAAATTTAACGCATTATTATACAGGTCGGTAAGTTTGTGGTACGATGAAGTTGACTTCTACGATTTCAATACACCCCGTTTTTCTCCATCTACTGGTCATTTTACACAATTAGTTTGAAAAGCTACCACAGAAATCGGTATCGGTATTTCGTATTCAGAATCTAACAACAATATTCTTGTGTGTATGCAATACTACGTTCGTGGAAATCAAAACAGTGTTGCAGAATTTCAAAAAAATGTACTGACAGGAAATTTATAAATCTCCCATTCTTGAGAACTGCACCTACCTAGTTCACCACAACATTCACCATCACCATCTCCTCAACCACAACGACCCCCTATCAAGAATCCAAAGAAGGTGAAGAAGGTCAAGAAATTCGACCACGCACCACAACGAAAATCGACCAATCACCACAACATTCACCACAAAAATCGCATCACCATCTCCTCGACCACAACATTCACCATCACCATCTCCTAGACCCCCTATCAAGAATCCCAAAGAAGGTGAAGAAGGTCAAGAAATCGACACGCACCACAACGAAATCGACCAATCACCACAACATTCACCACAAAAATCGCCATCACCATATCTTCGACCACACTAATCACCATCTCCTAGACCACAACCGCGACCACCATCTCCTAGACCACAACCGCAATCACCATCTCCTAGACCACCAACCGCACCACAACAATCACCATCTCCTAGACCACAACCGCGACCACCATCTCCTAGACCACAACCGCAAAATCACCATCTCCTAGACCACCATCCTAGACACAACCGCAATCACCATCTCCTAGCCACCATCTCCTAGACACAAACGCAATCACCATCTCCTATACCACCATCTCCTAGACCACAACCGCAATCACCATCTCCTAGACCACAACCGCGACCACAACAATCACCATCTCCTAGACCACAACCGCGACCGCCATCACCAATGTCTCAATCTCCATCACCATCTCCTAGACAAACTTCGACCACCAATGTCTCAATCTCCATCACCCATACAAATTAATGAGTATATAAAGGTGACAACCCGTTACCCTTTTTCACAAAATTCCATCTCCGGACGAAATTGCAGTAACTTACGTAAATGATACTCTTTGTCCAGCATATATCAACCTACTAAATCGCGAAAACATGATACAAAATACTTGTAAAGTACAATTGGTATCATCCACTGCTGTATACTATGGGTCTTGGTGTACGGTATTAGTTATAATCGTTTAGAGAGATGTTACAAAGTTCGTATTTTACAACTGAAGCAAAGTTACCATGCGGTAGCACGGTCGCTGTGTATAACGTATCAACAAATGATTCATTCAGATATGCCGCCAATATCGCGAAACGTGTGTTTAAACTGTATAATTTGAATGATATCCCTGAAACCAGATACAGGCAATGAATGATCTGCGGAAGACGACGACGTCTTGCGAAACTCGCCACATTTTTTATTTGTCGAGTCATTTCAAATGCGTGAAATATAGGTGATGTTCACAGGAATCTCCAAACACAGACTTGTAGTAAGCGCATGCCGCTGGAAGATTAGTGTAAGTGTAGATTCGAACCCGTCGAGCACCTACAGTGTCCAATAGATGAGTGCACACGGATGAAATAAGCTTCTTGCACAATGATCGATGGAAACTGTGGTTTTGGGTAGGCGAGGAACACAGAATGCCTCACGGCGGGTTATCCTCCTCGCTCTCTCCCAAGGAGTGTCCAAAAAGAATCCACGTTTGTCAGAAGCAGAAGCAACATCAACATCCACAATTGCTTTACAATTTACCCCACCCGCCCCGGAATTCTTGCGCGTCCAAGAAATATTGCAAACTGGAAGTTGAGGTAGGCAGAATAATTGATTACAAGCTGACAATTTCTTTGTAGCAGATTAAGAACGTTCATTATTTCTTTTCAGTCCCTCTGACTGTAGCAGCGTAAAGAACGTGCGAGGAACATCTCATGTCCCATGCCCTTGAGCCCACAGAAACGAATCCACTCGAGAGTCAGAGATTCCAGGTGCTCCCGCACATATATGAAACTTTGTCTGGTTATCTCTTTTACAAGGGGCACTATTTAGTATTTTCTGTTCCGCTGACATGTAGCAGCGTAAGAACGTGTGAGGAACATCTCAATGGCCACCAAACCCATGCCCTTGAGCCCACAGAAACGAATCCACTCGAGAGTCAGAGATTCCAGGTGCTCCCGAACATACAACAGCCCCTCCAATAAGACATCCGAGTATGCCTCAGGGGCTTCGTCCTGCCTCGCGAGCTGCATCTTAAATGTTATGTCGTCCACAAGAGGGTGCCGCTTGAAGTAGCCGACGAAACTCACACGGGACTTGCCGCCGCGCCGAATCCAAAGGTCGTACGCGAGCCCATGTATTAAATTTCCCAAGGTATGGTCCAAACCGGGAAAAAGAATGCTCCTCGCCGCCACCCGGACGGTCGAGTCCTCAAACGAGACGCGCTCGGCACGGACGTCTTCCGAGAGATCAATGATGGCTCGGACAAGGAAGCGGAACCCTAGAAAAAACGAGGTAGTAAGGGGACATTGCTCGGGTTCACGCTCTCAACGAAAAAATCGAACTTGTCGGAACCGAGTCGTCGTCCAAAAACAGGCTCCTTGTAACGAAAATAGCAAAGAGCAGACTGGAGAATATCTCGCATGCTCCGACCGGAGCCAAGCCTCGCAGTCGCCGTGATGTTCACAGCCTCACCGATGCCGCCACACATGATGTTGGGGCGCAAGACAGTAAGTAACACACTGTCACCCGACCGCTGGTCAACAGGAAACAGACGCTTCAAACGCTCCGTCTGGAACGAGACGCCTGACGCGTTACGAACTACGAAGTCTCCGCTCACCACATCAAACACCTCATTCCCGGTGTTCGCACGGCCAAGGTGCATTGGTAGTCGCCCGGGGCGAAGTTCTCCAACTCGTTGGGAGTCAGAACACAAAGGCACCAGCGACACACGGAGAGCCAACATCTCGTTGTGCATCACGGACGTGTTCTCAAGTACGCGCACAACCACCACCACCGCCCCCAGGAGGAACCACAGTGTCGAACGCCGCGGTCTCCACACAAGCGATGATCGCACGACGCAACGAATTCACTATGCACAAGTCGACGCCAGAAACTGAGAAGGACCCTCCGATGTTACTAGGTATGAAGTGATCCGTACCGACTGAGGGTGAAGGGATCACAGGAGCCAGAACGTCTCCTACACGAATCGACATTTCTAAAGATACGACAGGAATAATACACAACAATATCTACATCATCGAAGAAAACATTTATACTCGGTTTCAAAAACCAAATCGAAACAATCTCCAAGGAAACAATGGGTGCAATAATCAAATATTTCTGCTACATCTGGAATTATTGGGCACATGCAGCGATATTTTCGCTTGAGCAAACTGAACACCAGCCGCCTCAGGATCCATCAAAAGCGTGCAGACATCGTCGTGATCTTCCTTGGCAACCGCTATCAAGGCCATGCTGTTGACAGAGTTCGCCCAGGCCCTGAACTCAATTCCAGCAACCTCTGGATCCCATGAGCAGCTTGCAGACATCTGCGTGACCTGCATTGGCAACCTCCCCAAAAGCCCAGCTGTGCGTAGAGTTCGCCCGGGCCCTGAACTCAAGTCCAGCCACCACTGGATCCATGAGCATCTTGCAGACATCTGAGTGACCTTCCTTGGCCGCCGCCCACAAGGCCCTGCTGTCTCTAGAGTTCGCCCTGGCCCTGAACTCAATTCCAGCCACCTCTGGATCCATGAGCAGCTTGCAGGACATCTGCGCGACCTTCCTTGGCAGCCTCACACAATGCCCAGCTGTCTCTAGAGTTCGCCCTGGCCTGAACTCAAGCCAGCCACCTCTGGATCCATTCAGCAGCTTGCAGACATCTGCTGACCTTCCTTGGAAGCCGCCATCAAGACCATGCTGTTCATAGAGTTCGCCCTGGCCCTGTACTCAAGTCCAGCCACCACTGGATCCATCAGCAGATTGCAGACATCTGCGTGACCTTCCTTTGCAGCCTCACACAAGGCCCAGCTGGCCATATGGTTCGCCCTGGCCCTATTCTCAAGTCCAGCCACCTCTGGATCCATGAGCAGCTTGCAGACATCTGCGTGACCTTTCGTTGCAGCCTCACACAAGGCCCTGCTGTCTCTAGAGTTCGCCCTGGCCCTGAACTCAATTCCAGCCACCTCTGGATCCATCAGCATCTTGCAGACATCTGCGTGACCTTCCTTGGCAGCCTCACACAATGCCCAGCTGGCGTTAGAGTTAGCCCTGGCCCTGAACTCAATTCCAGCCACTGCTGGATCCATCAGCAGCTTGCAGACATCTGCGTGACCTTCATTGGCAGCCGCCCACAAGGCCCAGCTGTCGCTAGCGTTCGCCCGGGCCCTGAACTCAAGTCCAGCCACCGCTGGATCCATCAGCAGCTTGCAGACATCTGCGTGACCTTCGTTTGCAGCCGCCAACAAGTCCCTGCTGTCTCTAGAGTTAGCCCTGGCCCTGAACTCAATTCCAGCCACCGCTGGATCCATCAGCAGCTTGCAGACATCTGCGTGACCTCCACCGGCAGCCAGCCACAATGCCCAGCTGTCGCTATAGTTCGCCCGGGCCCTGAACTCAAGTCCAGCCACCGCTGGATCCATGAGCAGCTTGCATACATCTGCGTGACCTTCCTTGGCAGCCACATAGAGAAGCTTGTTTTCATTTTGGTTCGCCCTCAATTGTAGGACCCCGTTCACCTGTACAAGAGGATTGGACAACAAGCATGCTGCTAGAAGGTCGGCTCGCCCCCCTTTAGCCATCATCTCTCCAACTCGCTGTGGTGGTTGGATCAGTCCGGTAAGGGGCCATCCAGAAAATCTGTTGTGCAGAGTTTTACACACTAATACAATCTTTGGGTTGGAAGATAATAGGGCAATACGATCAAGAATGTCAGGGGGAAACGTTAGGAATGATCGCGTGTGCGAATGCATGTTCGATGAACATGTGTGTACAAACAAGCGCACAGGATGGTATAAATAAACAATGAGTTGGGATAAGCCCTATAAACCCTGGGTTTCACTTGCCTGGTATGCAAGCGACAAGCGGTAATATGTAAGCGGCACTTGCCTGGCGGTATCTGCAAGCGGTACATAATGGGTGTTCCTGCCACGCGGCGTTTTTTTTTAATTTTCCAAGCAGAAGTTAGAGCCGTCCGAACGACTCACTCACTCGCCAACCAGAGATTTAGTTCTCCGTGGAATTGCGATTCCGACCAGACCAAGCTCCAAAAACAGTCAAAATACCTCCGGGAGGTAGGAACAAATGTACTGGTGCAAATTGTCAATACAACAGATATTGTCTTCAGGAGATTGATTGACACAAAAAATTCAAGGACAGAAGTTACATCTTAAAAGTAGCCTGAAAAGTCAAAGTGCTGGCTCACATCGTGCGCATCAATAATAATTTTCAAAGAGTTTCCTGCCTCATCATAATCAAATAATATTTCTGCTACATCTGGAATTATTGGGCACATGCAGCGATATTTTCGCTTGAGCAAACTGAACACAGACGCCTCAGGATCCATATCAAAAGCGTGCAGACATCGGCGTGATCTTCCTTGGCAACCGCCCACAATGCCATGCTGTTGACAGAGTTCGCC
Organism: Microglena sp. YARC; assembly: GCA_022414725.1. Taxonomy (NCBI): domain Eukaryota; kingdom Viridiplantae; phylum Chlorophyta; class Chlorophyceae; order Chlamydomonadales; family Chlamydomonadaceae; genus Microglena; species Microglena sp. YARC. The sequence continues at coordinate 11,051 of JAJSRW010001938.1, read as the reverse complement.
CGGGCCCTGAACTCAATTCCAGCAACCGCTGGACCCTATGAGCAGCTTTCAGACATCTGCGTGACCTGCCTTGGCAACCTCCCCCAAAGCCCAGCTGTGCGTAGAGTTCGCCCGGGCCCTGAACTCAAGTCCAGCCACCACTGGATCCATGAGCATCTTGCAGACATCTGAGTGACCTCCTTGGCGCCGCCCCCAAGGCCCTGCTGTCTCTAGAGTTCGCCCTGGCCCTGAACTCAATTCCAGCCACCGCTGGATCCATGAGCAGCTTGCAGACATCTGCGCGACCTTCCTTGGCAGCCTCACACAATGCCCAGCTGTCTCTAGAGTTCGCCCTGGCCCTGAACTCAATTCCAGCCACCTCTGGATCCATCAGCAGCTTGCAGACATCTGCGTGACCTTCCTTGGCAGCCTCACACAATGCCCAGCTGGCGTTAGAGTTCGCCATGGCCCTGAACTCAATTCCAGCCACCTCTGGATCCATCAGCAGCTTGCAGACATCTGCGTGACCTTCCTTGGCAGCCTCACACAATGCCCAGCTGGCGTTAGAGTTCGCCCGGGCCCTATACTCATTTCAGCCACCTCTGGATCCATGAGCAACTTGCAGACATCTGCGTGACCTTCCTCTGCAGCCGCCCACAAGGCCTTGCAGTTGTCGGAGTTCGCCTGGGCCCTGAACTCAATTCCAGCCACCTCTGGATCCATCAGCAGCTTGCAGACATCTGCGTGACCTTCCTTCACACGAAATCGAAAACGATGCCAAAGGTCGCTGATTGCGACCACTTAGGGGTAAGGTTGTACAATAAACGTAAAGGCGCACAAGAGAAGCACAGGAGGGGTGGCTTCGCCACTTCCCTTGTCGATTCTCAAAAATCGATCGAGCGGTACCCAGAGGTACGAGGACTGCGATTCTCTCCAGAAACATGCATTTACTCGGACCGGGATCGCTCTTCTGCTCTCACAATCGCAAGGCTGCACTGCATGGAATTGATGGGTCTAGGACGACCTCTTCCATTTGCCCACAGCAGCTCTGTTGTTGTTGATGAATAAAAACTCGTATTGTTGTAGACACCACTCGGTCCCCCTCCGGTGGTCGCGACAACATTAGGTTACACCGCAAGGTGTACCGTACACTCAAGAAAGCGGTTTCATTTTAGTATTCCGTCGAGTGTAGCTGCTGTCAATATTCACAAGGGCCCTGTACTCGGGGCCAGTCGCCTCTGGATCCATCAAAAGCGAGCAGACATCTGCGTGACCTGCCTTGGCAGCCGCCCACAAAGCCCTGCTGTCTCTAGAGTTAGCCCTGGCCCTGAACTCAAGTCCAGCCACCGCTGGATCCATGAGCATCTTGCAAACATCTGCGTGACCTTCACTGGCGGCCGCCCACAATGCCCTGCTGTTGCTAGAGTTCGCCCTGGCCCTGAACTCAAGTCCAGCCACCTCTGGATCCATCAAAAGCGAGCAGACATCTGCGTGACCTGCCTGTGCAGCATCCAACAAGGCCCTGCTGGCGCTAGAGTTCGCCCTGGCCCTGTACTCAAGTCCAGCCACCTCTGGATCCATAAGCATCTTGCAGACATCTGCGTGGCCTGCATTGGCCGCCGCCTCCAAGGCCATGCGGTTGATAGAGTTCGCCCGGGCCCTGAACTCAAGTCCAGCCACCACTGGATCCATCAGCAGCTTGCAGACATCTGCGTGCCCTTCCTTTGCAGCCTCACACAAGGCCCAGCTGGCCATATCGTTCGCCCTACCCATGTACTCTAGTCCAGCCACCTCTGGATCCATGAGCAGCTTGCAGACATCTGCGTGACCTTCCCTTGCAGCCGCCCACAAGGCCCTGCTGTCGATAGAGTTCGCCCTGCCCCTGAACTCAATTCCAGCCACCTCTGGATCCATGAGCAGCTTGCATACATCTGCATGACCTGCATTGGCAGCCGCCCACAATGCCCAGCTGTCTCTAGAGTTCGCCATGGCCCTTAGCACAATTCCAGTCACCGCTGGATCCATGAGCATCTTGCAGACATCTGCGTGACCTTCCTCTGCAGCAACCCACAAGGCCTTGCTTTCGCTAGAGTTCGCCCTGGCCCTGAACTCAATTCCAGCCACCGCTGGATCCATCAGCAGCTTGCATACATCTGCGTGACCTTCCTTGCAGCCGTCCACAAGGCCCTGCTGTCGATAGAGTTCGCCCTGGCCCTGAACTCAAGTCCGGCCACCTCTGGATCCATGAGCAGCTTGCAGACATCTGCGTGACCTTCATTGGCAGCCGCCCACAAGGCCCAGCTTTCTCTAGAGTTCGCCCTGGCCCTGAACTCAATTCCAGCCACCTCTGGATCCATGAGCAGCTTGCAGACATCTGCGTGACCTTCCTTGGCAGCCACATGGAGAAGATTGTTTTCATTTTGGTTCGCCCTCAATTGTAGGACCCCGTTCACCTTTACAAGAGGATTGGACACCAAGCATACTGCTAGAAGGTCGGCGCGCCCCCTTTCGCCATCATCTCTCCAACTCTCTGTGGTGGTTGATCAGTCAGGTAAGGGGCAATCCTGAAAATCTGTTGCGCATAGTTTTGCACACTAATACAATCTTTGGGTTGGAAGAGAATAGGGCAATACGATCAAGAATGTCATGGGGGACACGTAAGTAGTGGAAACGATGATCGCGTGTGCGACTGCATGTTCGATGAACATACAATGCATGCAAGCGCACAGGATGGTATAAATAAATACTGAGTTTGGATAAACCCTATAAACCCTGGGTTTCACTTTCCTGGCATGCAAGAGGCACTTTTCCTGGCGGTATCTGCAAGCGGTATAGAATGGGTGTTCCTGCCTCCCGGCGATTCTTTTGAATTTTCAAAGCAGAAGTTAGAGCCGTACGAACGACTCACTCACTCGCCAACCAGAGATTTAGCTCTCCGATGAATTTCGATTCCAACCAGACCAGGTTCCGAAACCATCTCGAAATGGTCGCGACAACATTAGTTTACACCGCAAGGTGTGCCGTACACGAAGCGTTTCATTCAAGTATTCCGTTGACTGTACATCCATCAAAAGCAATCAGACATCTGCGTGCCCTTCCTTTGCAGCCTCACACAATGCCCAGCTGTTGGAAGAGTTCGCCCGGGCCCTGAACTCAATTCCAGCCACCGCTGGATCCATCAGCAGCTTGCAGACATCTGCGTGACCTGCCTTGGCAGCCTGACACAAGGCCCTGCTGTCGTGAGAGTTCGCCTGGGCCCTGAACTCAAGTCCAGCCACCGCTGGATCCATGAGCAGCTTGCAGACATCTGCGAGACCTTTCGTTGGCAGCCCCCCCAAGGCCCTGCTGTCGTGAGAGTTCGCCTGGGCCTGAACTCAATTCCAGCCACCTCTGGGTCCATCAGCATCTTGCAGACATCTGCGAGACCTTTCGTTGCAGCCGCCCACAAGGCACTGCTGTTGTCAGAATTCGCCCTGGCCCTGAACTCAAGTCCAGCCACCGCTGGATCCATCAGCATCTTGCAGACATCCGCGTGACCTGCATGGGCAGCCGCCCCCAAGGCCCTGCTGTATCTAGAGTTCGCCCGGGCCCTGAACTCAATTCCAGCCACATCTGGATCCATGAGCAGCTTGCAGACATCTGCATGACCTGCATAGGCAGCCTCACACAATGCCCAGCTGGCGTTAGAGTTCGCCCTGGCCCTGAACTCAAGTCCGGCCACCTCTGGATCCATGAGCAGCTTGCAGACATCTGCATGACCTTCCTTGGCAGCCACATGGAGAAGCTTGTTTTCATTTTGGTTCGCCCTCAATTGTAGGACCCCGTTCACCTGTACAACAGGATCGGACACCACGCATACTGCTAGAAGGTCGGCGCGCCCCCCCTTTCGCCATCATCTCTCCAACTCTCTGTGGTGGTTGGATCAGTCGGGCAAGGGGAAATCCTGAAAATCTGTTGCGCATAGTTTTGCACACTTATACAATCTTTGGGTTTGAAGAGAATATTGCAAATACGATCAAGAATGTCATGGGGACACGTAAGGAATGATCGCGTGTGCGAATGCATTTTCAGTATGTTCATGCATGCAATCGCACAGGATGGTATAAATAAATACTGAGTTGGGATAAACCCTATAAACCCTGTAAACCCTGGGTTTCACTTTCCTGGCATGCAAGAGGCACTTTTCCTGGCGGTATCTGCAAGCGGTATAGAATGGGCGTTCCTGCCTCCCGGTCGATTTTTTTAAATTTCTAATCAGGATTTAGAGCCTCCTGAACGACTCGCTAGATAGAGACATGAGCACCAAAGGAATCACAAAATCCGCTCCATACCATGTTCAAAGCACAAAACATTCAAGGACTGTTACATCTTCAAAGTAGCATGAAAAGTTTGAGGAGTGGATAAATACTTGCTCTACGGTGGCAAGACCCAGCTGCTGTCAAGATTCACAATGGCCGTGTACTCGGGCCAGCCGCCGCTTGATCCATCAGCAGCTTGCAGACATTTGCGTGACCTGCCTTGGCAGCCTCACGCAAGGGCCCAGCTGTGCGTAGAGTTTCGCCCGGGACCTGAACTCAATTCCAGTCACATCTGGATCCATCAGCAGCTTGCAGACATCTGCGTGACCTTCCTTGGCAGCCTCACGCAAGGCCAAGCTGTGCGTAGAGTTCGCCCGGGCCCTGAACTCAAGTCCAGCCACCGCTGGATCCATGAGCAGCTTGCAGACATCTGCGTGACCTTCCTTGGCAGCCACCCACAATGCCATGCTGTCGTTAGCGTTCGCCCGGGCCCTGAACTCAAGTCCAGCCACCACTGGATCCATCAGCAGCTTGCAGACATCTGCATGACTTCCTTTGCAACGCCCACAATGCCCGGCGTCGATAGAGTTAGCCCTGGCCCTGTACTCAATTCCAGCCACTGCTGGATCCATCAGCAGCTTGCAGACATCTGCGTGACCTTCATTTGCAGCAGACACAATACCATGCTGTCGTTAGAGTTCGCCCTGGCCCTGAAATCAATTCCAGCCACCGCTGGATCCATCAGCAGCTTTGCAAACATCTGCGTGACCTTCATAGGCAGCCGCCGACAAGGCCCAGCTGTCGTTAGAGTTCGCCCTGGCCCTGAACTCAATTCCAGCCAACGCTGGATCCATCAGCAGCTTGCAGACATCTGCGTGGCTTTCTCTAGCAGCGGCCCACAAGGCCCTGCTGACTCTAGAGTTCGCGGGACCTGAACTCATTCCAGCCACCTCTGGATCCATCAGCAGCTTGCAGACATCTGTGTGACCTTTCTGTGCAGCCGCCCACAATGCCCGCTGTCGATAGAGTTCGCGCCGGCAACCTGTACTCAATTCAAGCCACCGCTGGATCCATCAGCAGCTTGCAGACATCTGCGTTGACCTCTCTTTGCAGCCGCCCACACGGCAACTGCTTGTCTATAGAGTTCGCCGGGCCTGTACTCAATTCCAGCCACCGCTGGATCCATCAAGCAGCTTGCAGACATCTGCGTGACCTTCTTGGCAGCCAGCCACATGCCCAGCTGTCCGCTAGAGTTCGCGCAGGGCCCTGAACTCAAGTCCAGCCACACTGGATCCATGAGCATCTTGCAGACATCTGTGTGAACCTTCTTGGCAGCCACATAGAGAAGTTTGTTTTTATTTTGGTTCGCCTCATTGTAGGGGGGCCCTTAACCTGTACAAGAGGATTGGACACCAAGCATACTGCTAGAAGGTCGGCGCGGGCCCCCTTTCGCCATCATCTCTCCAACTCGCTGTGGTGGTTGGATCAGTTCGGTAAGGGGCAATCCTGAAAATTGTTGCGCAGAGTTTTACACACTAATAACAATCTTGGGGTTGGAAGAGAATATGGCAATACGATCAAGATGTCATGGGGAACACGTAAGGAGTGGAAACGATGACTTCATGTTCGATGCATGTACAATGCAATGCATGAAATTGCACAGGATGGTATAATAAATAACTGAGTTTGGAATAACCTATAAACCCTGGTTGCACTTTCATGGCATGCAAGCGTGCAGATGGGTGTTCCTGCCTCCTGGATATTTTTTTGAATTTTCAAAAGAAGGAATCACATTCCGCTCCATACCATGTTTAGCAACCAGTCAAAATGTCGCCGGGAGGAAGAACGCGATTAGTTCCCCTCCTGAGCTGCATACACACACCAGGTGGCATGCAGTTGGGGGAACAAGACGATGAGTTCAAACATGTGTTGTGGTTACACTCGGACAAGGAATTATGTTACATATTCAAAGAGTTCCTGCTCAGAATCAAATATTTATGCTACATCTGGAATTATTGGGAACACGCAGCGATATTTTCGCTTGAGCAACTGAACACATATATTCTGAAAGTTTGAGAGAGTGGATAAATACTTGCTCTAGGTGGCAAGACCAGCTGCTGTCAGATTCACAATGGACCTGTACTCGGGGCCACCACCGCTGGGATCCATCACAGCTTGCAGACATCGGTGTGACTGGGCTTCGCAGACTCACGCAAGAGGCCCAGCTGTTGACAGAGTTTGCCCGGGCCCTAAACTCAATTCCAGCCCACATCTGGATCCATCAAGCAGCTTTGCAGACATCTGCGTGACGGCCTTCGCGGCCTCACGCAAGGCCCAGCTGTTGACAAGTTCGCCAGGGCCCTGAACTCAATTCCAGCCACCGCTGGATCATCAAAAAGCAAGCAGACATCGGTGTGACCGGCCTTCGCAGCCGTTCCAAGGCCTGCTGTCGCTAGAGTTCGCCGGGCCCTATACTGTAAGTCCCAGCCACATCTGGATCCATGAGCAGCTTGCATACATCTGCGTGACCTTCTTTGGCAGCCGACCCAAGGCCTGCTGTCGGAAAGTGTTCGCCCTGGCACCGTACTCGAGTCAGCCATATACTGGGATTGCATGAGCAGTGCAGACATTGCGTAACCTGCCTTGGCAGCCTCAACGCCAATGCCCAAGCTGCTCGCTAGCGTTCGCGCCGGCCTATACTCAAGTCAGCCAGTCTGTATCCATCAGCTTGCAGACATCTGCAGTGACCTTTCTTTGGCAGCACCACAAAGACCTGCTGTCTCTAGAGTTCGCCGGGTCTGAACTCTTCAGCACGATCTCAGCAGCACGCAGACACATCTTCGGGACACTGCTTAGTCCCTCAAGGGCCAATGCTGTTCATATGTTTCGCTGGCCCTCTGTACATTTGAGTCCTGCCACATCTGATCCATCAGCAGCTTGCAGACATTCTGCATGGCCTTCTTTGGCGCCGCCCAATGCCCAGCTGTCGCTAAGAGCTTCGCCCTGGCCCTGAACTCAATCAACCACCTCTGGATCCATGAGCAGCTTGCATACATCTGAGTGGCCTGCATTGCCGCGACCCCAAGGCTGCTGTCGATAGAGAATTGCTCCGGGCTCGAACTCATTCCAGCACCGCTGATCCAATCAGCAGATTGCATACATCTGCGTGACCTTCCTTGGCAGCCTCACGCAAGGCCAGTTGTCGCTAGAGTTCGCAAGGGCCCTTGATTACTCAAGTCCAGCCACTCTGGATCCATCAGCAGCTTGCAGACATTCACGTGACCTCCTTGGCAGCCAGCCACAATGCCAGGCTGTCGACTAGAGTTCGAACCCTGGCCCTGAACTCAGTCACAGCCACACTCTGGATCATCAGCAGCAAACGCATACATCTGCATGTCCTGCCTTGGCCGCCCCCTTTAGGCCTGCTGTCGCTAGAGTTCGCACCGGGCCTGTACTCAAGTTCCAGCCACATCTGGATCCATCAGCAGCTTGCATACATCTGCGTGCTTCCTTGGCAGCCGCCATCAAAGCCATGCTGTCCCATAGTTCGCCTGGCCCTGAACTCAAGTCCAGCTACTCTGGATCCATAGCAGATTGCATACATCTGCGTGACCTTCCTTGGCAGCCACCCACAAGGCCCTGCTAGAGTTTGCCAGGGCCCTAAACTCAATTCCAGCCACCTCTTGATCCATCAGCAGCTTGCAGACATATGCGTGACCTTCATAGGCAGCCGCCCACAAGGCCTGCTGTCGATAGAGTTCGCCCGGGACTCTGAACTCAAGTCCAGCCCCTACGCTCTGGATCCATCAGCAGCTTGCACGACATCTGTGTGACCTTCCTGTGCAGCCCGCCCACAAGGCCAGCTGTTGACAGAGTATTCGCCTGGGCACCTTCCTGAACTCAAGTCCAGCCACCTCTGGATCCATTAGCAGCTTGCAGACATCTGCGTGACCTGCCCTGGCAGCCTCACGCAAGGCCCAGCTGTCGCTAGAGTTCGCCCTGGCCTGTACTCAAGTCAACCACCTCTGGATCCATTAGCAGCTTGCAGACATCTGTGTGACCTGCTGTGCAGCAAACCCCAAGGCCTGCTTTTCTCTAGAGTTCGCCCCAGGGCTCTGATTCAATTCAAGCCACCTCTGGATCCATGAGCATTGCAAGACATCTGCGTGACCTGCCTTGCAGCCTCAGCAAAGGCCCCTGCTGTCGCTAGAGTTCGCCTGGGCCCTGAACTCAACTCAGCCACTTCGCTGATCCGATGAGCAGCTTGCAGACATTGCGTGACCTGCCTTAGGCGAGCCTCACGCAAGGCCCAGCTGTCGTTATAGTTTCGCCCGGGCCTGAACTCAAGTCCAGCACCGCTGGATCCATCAGCAGCTTGCAGACATCTGCGTGACTTCATATGCAGAGGCCGCCCCCAATGCCCTGCTGTTTCTAGAGTTTGCCCGGGCCCTGAAATTCAATTCCAGGCCACCTCTGGATCCATGAGCAGCTTTGCACAGACATCTGCGTGACCTGCCTTGGCAGCCGCCCACAATGGCCCATTGCTATTGATATGTTTCGCCTTGCACCTGTACTCAAGTCCAGCCAACCGCTGATCCATGAGCAGCTTGCAGACATCTGCGTGACCTTCTTGGCAGCCACATAGAGAAGATTTGTTTTTCATTTTGGTTTCGCCCTCAATTGTAGCCCCCCCTTAACCCTGTCTACAAGAGGATGGACACAAGCATACTTTCTAGAAGTCGGCGCGAAACCTCCTTTCGCCATCATCCTCCAACTCGATGTGTTGGTTGGATCATTTCCGGTAAGCGCCATCCTGAAAACTGTTGCTGCAGAGTTTTTACACACTAATACAATATTTTTTTCGTCCATTTTTTGTACTTTGTTCTTTGGTCTGTTGGAAGAGAATAGGGCAATACATGCAAGAATGTCTTTCATGATGGAAACGTTAGGAATAACGATGATCCGCTTTTTGCTTGGTGTGCGACTGCTAATGTTCGATGTGTTTATGTATGCAAAAGCGCACCAGGATGGTATAAAATAAATACTGAGTTGGAATAACCCTAAACTCCTATAAACCCTGGGTTGTTGGTTGCACTTTCCTGGCATGCAAGCGGCAAGCGGGCACTTGCTGGCGGTATCTGCATCCCGGCGGATTATTTTGAAATTTTCAAAGAAGAAGTTTTACCACTCAGATTTTCATAAGATAGAAGTTACAATATATTGATATCAATAATTACCAATTCTCTATGTACAACTTGGACTTAGTACGGTCGATTGTTGTACACGCGTAACACATTGCTGCAAAGTTTGAGTTTTGGAGAGTGTCTATACCCTACAACGAGCGCTTCAATGGTTAGTTTAGCGACCGTTTCAAAGGCGAGTTGCCGTCATTGACGAATTCCGTACCACAAAGATCTGCACAAGGACAGCACCACCGTCCTCCAGAGGTGTGCAGTCCGAAAAAGAAGACTCGCGCTTCACGTTCTAGCTTGCTATGTGCAGTTCCACCATGAGTAAAACAGCAAGTTGTTTGTAAAACCGTGACCTCAATGCAGCCATTAACATCCACAATTGCTTTACAATGTAGTACCGAACCCGCTCCCGGATATTCTTGCGAGCTTTATGGCCAAAGAAATATTTGCAAACTGGAAGTGTGGTAATATAGGACCCCAATATTGCATTACCATAGCTGACAGGTTTCTTCTACAGAACGGCTAGTGTCTGAGCGAAGTGATAGAAGATAAATGCATACAAGAGCATTTTGGGACTTTGGCGATATTATGTAACATAATTCCCGTCCTGAGTGTAGCATCCGTAGCGAATGAACTCACCAACCAGAATTTATAGCCTCATCCGATGGAATTTCTTGATTCCGACCAGACCAGGCTCCAAAACCAGTCATAATCCCTCCGGGTACTGCAGAACACAACTTCTACTGTTGCAAATCTGTCTTCTTTCTTTGCTTACATTAATTAATTCAAAGTTTTCATCATAGTTTTGTAACGGATCTTTCCAATTCAGAGAGATTGAACACAAACACTATTTTCAAGGACTGTTAAAACACAGAAGTTATTAAGGGTTTAAACCCTAAACCCATTCAAACCCAAAACCCTCTAACCCTAAACCCTAAACCCTAAACCCAAACCCTAAACCCTAAACCCTAAAACTTGGTCTTGTAAGATTCAAAGCTAGCCTGAAAAAAGTCAAAGTGCTGGCTCACAATCTGCGCATTCAATAATCATTTTCAAAGCTATAGTTTCATGCCTCAGAATCAAATATTTATGCTACATTTCCTGAATTATTGGCACATGCAGCGATATTTTCGCTTGAGCAAAACTGCAACAAATTTTCTGAAAAGTCTTGAGTGGAAGTGGATAAATTACTTTGCTCTACGTGGCAAGACCAGCTGCTGTCAAGATTTTCACAATGCCCTTTGTATCCGGGCCAGCCGCCTCTGGATTCCCATCAGCAGCTTTGCAGGACTATCGCATTTTGTGACCTGGCATTGCAGCCGCCCCCAATGCGCCTGCTCCGTTGTCGACAGAGTCACCCGGGCCCTGAAAACTCAATTCCAGCCACGCTGGATCCTCCATGAGCAGGCTAGCAGACATCTTCCTGTGACCTGCCATGAAGCCTCACACACAGGCCCAGCTGTCGCAGCGTCTCGCACCGGGCCCTGTACTTCTGTCCAGCCACCTCTGTATCCATCAGGCAAGCTTGCAGAACATCAGCTTGACCTGCATTGGAAGCCTCACACAAGCGCCCTGCTGTCGC
>JAJSRW010001937.1:0-26057 GCA_022414725.1 Microglena sp. YARC | reverse complement strand
AATGAGAGAGATATAGAATCACACAACAATAAACGGTATGATAATTGTATAACAATTTAGTAACAAGAAATCATATCATAACACAAACAGAAGATAACAAATCATAATCCAAAAAGATTTGAGTTTTAATGAAAAAAAAAATCATAATACCTTTCGTAATCCGTATCAACGATACTTATAAACCTTCAACGCATATCAAGAGGTAGGTAAGTGAGGGAATAACCAAACAAATAACAAACGGTTACATACTTGTATCAATTTAAATACAAATAGAAATATATCATAACAAACAAAGCATACAAATATAAATCAAAAAAGATTTGAGTTTAGCAAAATCATAATACTTGTCAATCAGTACAACAGCCATAATGTAGACGCAGTCGCTGGATAATATATAATAAGTCCTTGTAGAGCATACATAAAAGCAATTTTCAAAGATAGTCCATGAAGCTAGATGCCGATGAAGAATGGAACTGAGTAATATAATCAGCATCAAATCCAAACATTACTGGGATCTTGTCCATCGAATAATCTGAACAAAAAAAATGGGAGTTAGGGCGAAATTTAGTGCAATCCGCATGTACTTACTATAACTAAGAACTAAGAATATTTGTAAATATAATAGAAGAACATAGAGCATAGCAAACACCTGGAACAGGTCAACTCGCACCCAAAAAACTAAATAGTAATAAGGGTAGACTTATTGTAGAATACTCACTATTGGTTGAATGAGAATTATATTTATATTCCCGTCAAGTAAATTTGGTAGACTTATAAAACAAGTAGATAACCATGTATATAATAAATAAATAGAAATTATAGGGAAGTCGGTTTATAGCGGTAAATATAACATGATATGGTATTACGAAACGGGTCAAATATGCCCGAACATAAAATAGGGATATAGGAAGTACTTGAGACTGTAATGAAAGAATTACAGGATATTATAAACAAACGTACCCCAGAAAAAAACAATGGGATTAGGAAAGATAATCAGGGTGAAACCAAACATTATGGGTGGGAAGGGGTTTATACAAAGATAATCCAGAATAACCATGGGATTTGGAAGTACTATTAGCGCAACCCAAACATTATTGGGACATTGTGAATACATCCCAGAAATAAATGGGATTTGGTATTCTTCTATGAATGAAGTACTTATACAACGAATACAAGCGAGAATTTGTACATCGCGGAGCTTTAAGTGATTCAATACTGCTGTGATTCACGTGGGATATGGTTGTGGAAAGCAGACAGCTGAACATGGAAGTGGGAGTATATTGGAGCAGCAGCGAAAGTGGTAACATGGGGGATAGGGGTTGTAGCAGCGAGACCAAGCCAGAAGCAAGCCGATGGGAGACTGGCGGGCATATTAGGCTCTAGAGGCAAAAGGGGTGCTTTCTGATCCGAATTTACAATAAGGGGATGGAAGAAACGAATAAGCAGCGCGGATCTATGCAGAAAGGACGTGTGGAATGACGATGGGGGTGCAATAGTCCGAGACCCAGAAACAGAGGCCGCAATGATTGGTAAGGGAGGGAGCGACTATTTGTGATGGAGTATGACGACTTTGGTGTGAATGAGCAATGCAACTGGGTCTTGTTAAAGGTTCATAACGTATCAACAGAAAGGCTGATGGGAGATAGTATCGACTGAACAATGTTACTCAATATTATCAAACAAATGGAAATAAAATATACACAAGATCCAATCATAAAATCATAAATCAAAAAAAACGATTTGAGATTTATGCAAAATCACTATACTTTTTTTGTAATATCCTAGTACAACATCTTAAACCTTTCATCATACTAAAGTAGTCATAATAATCACAACATAAAAAATGGTATAAAATACTTGTATATACAATTTATTAACAATGAAATAAAATATACAAACAAGATCAATATCAAATCCACAAAGATTTGAGTTTATGCCAAAATCAACTATACTTTTTTTGTAATATCCACTACAACAGTCTTTAAACTTCATGCATTTCCAAAGTAGTCATTATAATCACCGACCAAAACGGTATAATATTGTATACAATTTAAATCAACAATGATAAAATCATGAGAAACAAGTGTACAAATCGATAAATCAGTAAATCCAAAAAAGGATTTGAGTTTTATGCAGAAATCATATACTTTTGTAAAGTCCAGTACAACATCTCTTAAACCCTTCACGCATCAAAGGTAGTCATAATAATCGACCAACAATAACACGTATTAGATATTGTATACAATTTATCACAATGAAATAATCATACAAAAAGAATCAAATATAAAATCTAAAATACAGATATTGAGTTAATAGCAAAATCATTATACTTTTTGTAAATCCAGTACATCTAATCCCTTTAAACCTTCAAATGTCGCATATCCAAAGTAGTCATTATAGCATCACCAACAAACAACGGGTATACATACTGTATACAATTTATCACAATGAGATAAAATCATAGCACACAAGTTACAAATCATAAATCATATAATCCGAATAACGATTTGAGTTTATGCAAAATATATTAGTTTTGTAAATCAGTACAACATCCTTGTAAATCCCTTCATGCATACTAAAAGTAGCTCATAATTTAGAATCACCGAACACATAACAAGGTAATAATACTTGTAATAACATTTTCACAATGAAATAAAATCATAGCTACGCAAGTTACAAATCATACCAATCATAAAGTCCAGAAAGATTGAGTTTAATGCAAATATGATACTTTTGTAATCCAGTAAGCAGACATCCTTTAAGCCCTTCATGCATTCCAAAGTAGTCATTATATCACCAACACATATAAAGCAAGGTAAAGATACTTGTATACAATTTATCACAATGAAATAAAATCATAACAAACAAGTTTCAGAATCATAATATCATAAATCCAAAGAAAGATTTGAGTTTATGACAAAATCATATACTTAATGTAAAATCAGTACAAACATCCTATTAGCCCTTCATGCTTACAGTATTAAAACATCGTATATTATGAGGGCATACAATTAAACTGACAGTAAATACAAAACAAGATAGAGTGCGTTAACAAGCAACTGTAATAAAAAGAAAGGTTTTCATTTTTTTTTTTTCTCTTTTTTTTTTGGTTTCTCCGCCTTTTTTATTAAAAACACTATAGGGTGTGCTTTGAATTAACATTAGTCATCTGCTTGCGCACGATCGTTTAATTGTGATGGCATCTCATAAGTCCTGGTCGCGATATGTGGCTCTTGCATAGCCTTGTCGTTCACACATTCATAACACACTCGATAGAAATGATCGTTATTATCCTCGTCATCCACGGACAGTACGGACTCGGGCCAGCTCACGCGCACATCCCCACTCGCAATCGTATCAGGTGGAGAAGCGGCATTTTTGGGTGGCATACAAGATGTCTGTTCTGTCTGTTTCACATGATCAAGTTAATCTTTGACGTTGATTAGCCTGGCTAACACCTTATTAAAACCCAATGTGCAATCAAACCGCTTATTGTAAAGCAATGCATGGTCTCGTTAGAGGAAGTCATTAGAATAATCCAAAAAAGCAGAAGGACTGATGGGAATAGTCTTGATACAGACCAGACATAGACTTAGACATGTTGATATATTGTGTCGCTTTATTTGTATTGTTTGTTTGTTTGGTCTTGGTTTGTTTTAAATAACCGGATCCTATTTATTACTGTTTCGATTTTTTTCGTGCGATATTGTACAACTCATTAAGATTACTAGGAACGATTCTAAATGCATGAAAAAATTAAAGCAACAATTGTTCAGCAACTAATATCAAAATACTGATTTTAAACAGCAAAGCAATCTGGTATAAGTTAAAGGACTTCATAACAGTATATTTAAAAGCCACGAGAATCATCAATACTGAACATCGTATTTTTATTTGCAATAAACCAGACAATAAATTAAAAATCATACAAACAAGATTACAATATCGATAATTTATCGATACTTCTGAGACATGTATTTTTTATTGCGCATACAATTGCACGCTGACAGTGTAATAAAAATATACAAAAAAGATATAAATCATAAATCCAAAAAAGATTTGAGTTTATGCAAAATCATATACTGGGATTTGTAAATCCAGTACAAACATGCCTTTAAGCCTGTCATGCATTTCAAAGTAGTCATAATAACCATCGGGGGACACATAACCCGACGGTATAATAATTGTATACAATTTAAAATCAACAATGAATATAATATCATACAAACAAGATACAAATCATAAATCAAAAAAGATTTGAGTTTATGCAAAAATCATATAGCTTTGTAAATCAGTACAACATCCTTTAAAGCCCTTCATGCATTCCAAAGATAGTCATAATAATCCAACACATAACGACGGTATAATAATTGTATACAATTTATCAACAATGATATGAGATATCATACAAACAAGATACAATCGATAAATCCAAAAAGATTTGAGTTTATGCAAAATCATATAGCTTTGTAAATCCAGTAACAACATCCATTTAATAAAATCCAGTATCAGATAAATAACCAATACTTAACATCGTATATTATAGGCATACAATTAAACCGACAGTAAATAGAAAAAACAAGATACGGTGGATAATCACGACATGTCGACAGTTAAGTGCATCGGTATGAAGTTATGCGAAATCATCGAATGGAGTACATCGTTAAACGAACACTTTATAAAAAGAAGGTTATTTCTTTTTTTTTTTTTTTTTTTTTTTTTTTTTTTGTTTCTCCCACCTTTTTCTGAACACTTATAGGGTGCTCTTGATAAACATTAGTCATGCTTGCGACGATCGTATTGATCATCTCATAGTCCTTCGGAGGATAGTGGCTTTTGCATAGCTTGTCGTTCAACACATTCATACACTCGATGAATCGGGGGATCGTTTTTCCTGTCATCCACGGGAACAGTAGGCTCCGCATCGCAATCGTCATCAGGTGGGAGTGGCATTTTGGACAGGACATACAAGATGTCTTGTCTCGTGTCTGTTTAAACATGATCAGGAGTTAATCTTGACTTGATTCATGCCTGGCTAACACCTTCTCAAACCATGTGCATCAACCGCCTTTTGTAAAGCAATGCACCTGGTCTCGTTAGAGGAAGTCATAGAATATCCAAAAGCACGAAGGCTGATGGAATAGTTTGATGACAGACACAAGACATAGACTTAGACATGTTTGTTTGTTTGTTTTAATAACCGGTCCATTTTATTACTGTTTCAATTTTTTTTCGGCTGCCGATATTTGTACAACTCATGTGATTACTGTACGATTCTAAAGCATGAAAAAAATAAAGCACAATTGTTCACACTATTATCAATACTGATTTTAACCAAAGCAATCTAATAGTTATAAGACTTCATACAGTATACAAAAGCACGATAATTATCAATACTGAACATCGTAATATTATTGACATACAATAAGACCGACAATAAATAAAAATCATACAAACAAGATACAAATCATGAAACCAAAAAGTATTTGAGTTATCAAAAATCATATAGCTTTGTAATTGCATTTGTTATGTCCCTTAAGCCAGCAATGCATCTCTAGGAAGTCACAAGAATCATCCAATACTGAAACATCGTATTTTATTGGCATACAATTGCACCGACAATAAATAAAAATCATACAAACAAGATACAAATCATAAAACCAAAAAGTATTTGAGTTTATCAAAAAACATATAGATTTTGTAATTACAGTTGTTATGTCCCTTAAGCCAGCAATGGCATCTCTAGGGAAGTCACAAGAATCATCAATACTGAACATCGTATATTATTGACATACAATAAAGACCGACAATAAATAAAAATCATACAAACAAGATACAAATCATAAAACCAAAAAGTATTTGAGTTTATCAAAAATCATATAGCTTTGTAATTGCATTGTTATGTCCCTTAAGCCAGCAATGCATCTCTAGGAAGTCACAAGAATCATCAATACTGAACATCGTATTTTATAGGCATACAATTGCACCGACAGTGAATAAAAATCATACAAACAAGATACAAATCATAAAACCAAAAAGTATTTGAGTTTATCAAAAATCATATAGCTTTGTAATTACATTGTTATGTCCCTTAAGCCATCAATGAATCGCTAGGAAGTCACGAGAATCATCAATACTGAACATTAATGCATCGCTAGGAAGTCACACGAACATGTCTTTACGTTTTTTGTATTGTTTTACATTTTTTCAATTGTTATTCACATCAATTGTTATTCCCATCAAATACTGAAGGGTGTTCAACACAACGTACGCTTTAAGCCCATATTTTGTATAAAAGCATATTGGTAGCAATGGCTTTACTAGGCGGAACTTCAACGGTGCGATGCTAACCGGTGGGAACGCGCTATCTAAATAGTTGTTTTTCTTTAAACCCTTCGCTTACTTTACGTGGCATTCGGGTAACAACAACGAAAAAAGAATAGTAAACCGACGGGTATTACTATCCTTTCTTGTGTTTACCTACATACACAACCAACGGCGCACTCGTGATTTTTCATGAGCCATCTCTAACTCAGCAATAGGAGTCTCGACAGGAGTCCCTATGACGACGTACATGACAGGCAAAGGGAGAACCTTATTTTTGCGAGCACTACGCTGATGCACTCCGCATAAACCAGATGAATTGGTTGCGTAGTTTCCGCATTGATTGCCCTTGTTAGGCCCTGTCTTCAGAATCGCCTGGCACTGACCGTTACACATTTGTATGAGAGTATATGTCTTTGAATATGTTAGTTAACGTGTAGTTTGATAAATAGGGGAGCTTTTATCATTTTTTCATTTTTTTTTCGTTGTCAATATTTATCCAACTAGTTTAAATTCAATAGCATATATAGCTTTGTAAGTACATTATTATGTTCTTTAAGCCATCAAGGCATCGCTAGGAAGTCACTATAATCATCGATAAAGGACATGGTATATTGGTGAAAACCAACAGTAAATAAAAATCATACAAACAAGATATTAACCATTCAGATATGTAATGTGTAAAACAGAAACAATGGATAACTTCAAGAAGTTGGATACAAGCATGTATGCGTGTTTCACAGTTTCAGGCAGTACGTGGAATGGCAAAAAATTTATTTTACATGGAACGGTGGTATTCGATAATGAGGATGACGCCAAGAAATGTCTAGAAATACTCGACATGTACAAATAGACATTCTACTTCAGGAGTACATCGAACGTGATGAATAAGACTATGTTCGCGTTTGACGGCACGACAATCCACCTATTATCTGGTGCCAAAATTGAGTACGACCAGAATGCTGCTCGATTGAAGAAGATTGTAGAGATAGAAAAGACGTACACGGCAAACACGTGGGAATACATGGATCCAATATTGATTATGGACGATTACGTAAGGCTATTCGGGTATCTTCCGCTAAGGAAAAGAGTATTCTGGAGCTGCCTGCTGTTATGTTTTTCGTGCAGTTGTTTATTATGTATCGATCCATGCTATTACGAAGCTAAATCTCTCACACGTAGGTGAGCTCATACACCCCCCAAATGCATCACCAGGAGATTACAACAACCTTGTATAGGGGCGACATACAAGTATACCAACACTAAATTATAATCATACAAACACAAATCATAAAACCAAAAAGGATTTGGGTTTATCAAATATCATATAGTTTTGTTATTACATTATTATGTCCTTTAAGCCATCAATGTATCGCTGGGATATCACAAGAATCAACGATACTAATCATCGTATATTATTGACATATAAGTATACCAACACTGAATAAAAATCATACAAACAAGAGACAAATCATAAAACCTAAAAGTATTTGAGTTTATCAAAAATCATATAGTTTTGTTATTACATTATTATGTCCTTTAAGCCATCAATGTATCGCTGGGATATCACAAGAATCAGCGATACTAATCATCGTATATTATAGACATACAAGTATACCAACACTGAATTAAAATCATACAAACAAGAGACAAATCATAAAACCTAAAAGTATTTGAGTTTATCAAAAATCATATAGTTTTGTTATTACATTATTATGTCCTTTAAGCCATCAATGTATCGCTGGGATATCACAAGAGTCAGCGATACTAATCATCGTAATATTATGACATACAAGTATACCAACACTGAATTAAAATCATACAAACAAGAGACAAATCATAAAACCAAAAAGTATTTGGGTTTATCAAAAAGCATATAGTTTTGTAATTTCATTGTTATGTCCCTTAAGCCAGCAATGCATCACTGGGATATCACAAGAATCATCGATAAGGAACACGGTATATTATTGGCATACCATTTGACCAACAGAGAAATTAATCATACAAACAAGATACAATATATCAAAAATAATATATAAAAATGAAAATGATTATAAATTATTACTCCCTAAAAGAATTCAACCAACAACCAAAAACAATGACTATCAATACGTATCAATTCGGATATATGATCAGAAGTAGTGATGCAAATCGACATGATGCTTTGAAAATAGCAATCACAGTATACGGAGTGACAAAGGTTCTTGATCACCTAGAGGATATCAAGATGAAGTCGTCAGCATATGGGTCAAATCAAGTGTGTGTCAACATCACACAAAGGATGGAGAAGCACTTTCTCAACTTAACAGAGAGAGACATCGCGTACGTGGAAAATGTAGCGGCACGTGTCATACAAACAAAATGGAGACATTATATCACGGATGTGAAGAACAAAGCGGCGGGAATTATACAGAAGAAGTGGAGAAAATCGATCGCAGATCCAACATACTACGCGTGCAGACAAAGACTCGCTAGAGAATTCAATGAACTATGACACAATGCATCATAGATAATAAAACACGGATTACACTAGTACTAACTAAGTTATCATTGACCACTAATAAATTCAACCACCATTCTGGATCAAGACAGGTAGACAGTTACAATCATCGATTGTTGTAGTCCGGAACAACTATGTATAAAAAAGAAGGTTCTTCTTCTTTTTTGTTTTTTTTTTGTTTTTTTGTTTATCACGCCTTTTTTCTCAACACTTACAGACTCTTGGTAACATTAGTCATGCTTACGACGATCGTATTGATCATCGCATAGTCCTTCGAGATAGTGGCTTTGCATAGCTTGTCGTTCAACACATTCATACACTCGATGAATCGATTATTTCTCTTGTCATCCACGGGAACAGTAGGCTCGGGAGTAGGATCCGCATCGCAATCGTCATCACGAAGGCTGATGGGAATAGTCTTGATGACAGACACAGACACGTGGTTGTGGCAGTATTTACGGCCGTTAGTTAGGATCCGGGAACATGGGAAACCGTCCTTCTTGGTACCGGCGCAAATGCAGCGGGCGGCAGAGGTTGTTCTGGATCCAGACATTTCGGGTATTTGGCGTTGGCGTTGTTGGTTTGTTTGTTTTAATAATCGGTCCCTTTTATTACTAATTCAATTTTTTTTATTGTCGATATTTATCCAACTCATGTGATAAATAACTTAGTATATCACTGGGATATCACAATAATCATCGACAAGGAACGCGGTATATTATTGGCACACAAATAGACCAACAGAGAAATTAATCATACAATCAAGAGACAAATCATAAAAACAAAAAGGATTGGGGTGCGACATACGTTTGAATCATCGTGAATTTATTGATGTGATATTGTAGAGCAAATGGATCACCCGACTCGCGAGCAAGTCGCTAAACTGCAAAACTGTTATTGGGACGTCATGGAGGAGAACGCAGAGTTAAAGACATCCGTACTGGAAAAGGATGAGATCATTGCGCGATTGCGCCGGCAAATGAACACTGCTAACCACAAGGTGGCTAAGCTCCAACAACTGGTCGAACCGGAGATGTTCCTTGCCTCTAGGTAAAATCGGTCCTTTTCAACGACACGATTATACGCATTTGCATGTGGGTATCGTTTGCCATTTTCTACACGGTTCTTCAAAAATCATAAATCACGGGGATATCCTTTAACTCCTTTAGTGTACAATCTTGGGGTTAGGGTTTGTAGAATATGCAGGTTAACTACAAAAAGTTGAAGGGTCCATTATTATTCACTTATGGGACAATAACTCATCAGACTACAGACCATGAATATTCCGACAGACTACAACCCGGAGGACTATGCCAGACGGGGCAGTTTACAAGCATCGTTTCAGAAATGCCCCAGATGCACACATGACAAGCATGTTGTTGTTTCGGTGGACACGTCAAAGTACTCGCAGGTCTACTACGGATGCATGGGATGTAGCTACAGATGGCAACCATCCAATAGACGAGAAGAATAATAGAATAGAACACATACGACTTCTATAGATCCGTAGATTTTTAGATAACAGTTGCACTTGAATGCTTCAGTGTCATATTGTTCACAATGATTATTATGTATCATTCAGTTAGAAACGGTTTACCATTTTTTTTAAGCATATCCAATTTCAATTGGTGTGTCTATGTAACGGTATTTCGCAAATCAAAACACACACCATCTTGTCGCTTTCTACGATATCTCTTCTATCTACAGATAGTGAACATACTCGCAAATGAGACATGTCCATTTGGGCAAAGGACGCTTTTTCAGACAGCTGGAAACTGGAAGTCATTGCAATACAGACAAGCATCCAGAAGTATAGGGCATTCCTAGAGACAATACGACACTGTCGTGGATTCAGTCAGGCCATTAAAATGGGAGCTCACACAATTCAGGATATGTTAGTTGTATTCAACACGAACGAGTTATCATATCAATCAGACAAAACACATAAAAACACACAACAGACAAAACAGACACAATGGCACCCAATGAAAAAACAGTCTTACCAACACCTAGACCGAAAGGCTTAATGCCACCAACAGGATCAAAAGATACAACAGGCTTTGTCAGAAACAACAAACAAGATACCAAAACATAAAACAAAATCGAGTAAATCACGCGACTTGAGAGGAAATGAGTCATTTTATTCTTATCAAAGATAAACATATTTAAAGATAACACATGAAGTTAACATTATAACACAGAAGAAGAAGAAGAAAGGAACATGTCTCATACAAATAGAGACATGGATCGAAAATTTTTTAAAAAATGTGGACAACACGATATCAAAAAAATAATTCAGGGACAAACAAAATATCATGACAAATAGTCACAATACTACAACACAATAAGAACACAGAGAATAAAAAATCAGAATAAATCATTTAGTTCCTGTAGCTTAGTTGGTCAAAGCACCGGTCTTATGAGCCGGAGAGCGCGGGTTCGAGACCCGCCAGGAACACACAAGGGGACAAGAATACCAACAAATATTCTCAATACCCTATAAAAAAAAACAAGATGCTTGTGTAACTCAGATGGTCAGAGTGTCCGGCTGTTAACCGGGAAGTCGCAGGTTCGAAACCTGCCACAAGCGAATGAAAACTATAAAGAAAACATAATATTTAAACACTAAAAGGGGTATAGTGATATATTGGTAAATATAGGCCCGTAAGCTCCAGCCCAAGCAGAATACCTACCGGAAAGTGTTATATAAAGAAACCTAGCAGTAGATAAATCTGCTTCACTAACATATGAAAACGTGGTAGCAGTCTTGCTAGCCAGTGTATTACTGGTCACCCCTATTGTTTCCAACAATACGCCATACATATCATAAAAGACAATATGTGCATAGTATTCACCAAGACCAGGGGGTGTTGGGTGCGACTTGACAGTGAAGTAGAATCTATAACCGGTCCGTGGTGTCTCTAATACTAAGTCTTGTAAGACGGTGTTAATCGAATTTGTGAAAGTTAGTGAATTACCCCCAAATTACCGGACCTGTAATCTTAAGTACCAATCAGAGGACCATTCGGATTTGTTAAGGAATGTACCGTTCATTACGATATCAGGAAAACTCTCAGTTACAGACAAAGTAGACGTAACACCTACATCACTGCCGTTATACGCAGTAACAGCAATGGTATAAGAAACGCCTCTATAATTACTATAAACATTCAGAACAGAAGCAGAACCAGTACCCGTAAAATACGTAATAGAGAGATTACCTTTGGGGTCGGTAGTATCTACATAACGAACTGCATTAGAGAAATAATCAGACAAAGTGAATTGACGTGTATTATTAGTCAAAATTATAGTACCTTCAGAAGCCAAACCACCATTCACCAATACAGGGACAGGGAAACTCTCACTTACAGACAAAATAGACGTAACACCTACATCACTCCCGTTATACGCAGTAACAGCAATGGTATAAGAAACGCCTCTATAATTACTATAAACATTCAGAACAGAAGCAGAACCAGTACCCGTAAAATACGTAATAGCGGGATTACCTTTGGGGTCGGTAGTATCTACATAACGAACTGCATTAGAGAAATAATCAGACAAAGTGAATTGACGTGTATTATTAGTCAAAATTATAGTACCTTCAGAAGCCAAACCACCATTCACCAATACAGGGACAGGGAAACTCTCAGTCACAGATAACGAAGACGTAACACCTACATCATTCGCATTATAAGCAGTAACAACAATGGAATAAGAAACGCCTCTATAATTACCCATTACATTCAGAATAGAACTAGTACCAGTACCCGTAATAGAGGCATTGCCATTAGGGTCGGTAGTATCTACATACCGCACTGCATTGGAGAAATAAGCAGACAAAGTGAATTGACGTGTATTATTTGTCAAAGTTATAGTACCCTCAGAAGACAAACCACCATTCACCAATACAGGGACAGGTAAACTCTCAGTCACAGATAACGAAGACGTAACACCTACATCATTCGCATTATAAGCAGTAACAACAATGGAATAAGAAGTACCTCTAAAGGCACCCATTACATTCAGAATAGAACTAGTACCAGTACCCGTAATAGAGGCATTGCCATTAGGGTCGGTAGTATCTACATACCGCACTGCATTGGAGAAATAAGCAGACAAAGTGAATTGACGTGTATTATTTGTCAAAGTTATAGTACCCTCAGAAGACAAACCACCATTCACCAATACAGGGACAGGTAAACTCTCAGTTACAGACAAAATAGACGTAACACCTACATCATTCGCATTATAAGCAGTAACAACAATGGAATAAGAAGTACCTCTAAAGGCACCCATTACATTCAGAATAGAACTAGTACCAGTACCCGTAATAGAGGCATTGCCATTAGGGTCTGTAGTATCTACATACCGCACTGCATTGGAGAAATAAGCAGACAAAGTGAATTGAAGGGTATTATTTGTCAAAGTTATAGTACCCTCAGAAGCCAAACCACCATTCACCAATACAGGACAGGTAAACTCTCAGTTACAAGATAATAGACGTAACACCTAACATCATTCGCATTATAAGCAGTAACAACAATGGAATAAGAAAGCCAATTACATTCAGAATAGAACCAGTACCCGTAATAAGTAAGCATTACATTGGGGTCTGTAGTATCAACATACCGCACTGCATTGGAGAAATAATCAGACAATGTGAATTGACGTGTATTATTAGTCAAAGTTATAGTACCTTCAGAAGACAAACCACCATTCACCAATACAGGGACAGGTAAACTCTCAGTCACAGATAACGAAGACGTAACACCTACATCATTCGAATTATAAGCAGTAACAACAATGGAATAAGAAACGCCTCTATAATTACCCATTACATTCAGAATAGCAGTACCAGTACCGTAATAGTAGCATTACCATTGGGGTCTGTAGTATCAACATACCGCACTGCATTGGAGAAATAATCAGACAAAGTGAATTGACTTGTATTATTTGTCAAAGTTATTGTACCTTCAGAAGCCAAACCACCATTCACCAATACAGGGACAGGGAAACTCTCAGTTACAGACAACGTAGACGTAACTTCTACATCATTCGCATTATAAGCAGTAACAACAATGGAATAAGAAACGCCTCTATAATTACCCATTACATTCAGAATAGAACCAGTACCAGTACCCGTAATAGTAGCATTACCATTGGGGTCTGTAGTATCAACATACCGCACTGCATTGGAGAAATAATCAGACAATGTGAATTGACTTGTATTATTTGTCAAAGTTATTGTACCTTCAGAAGCCAAACCACCATTCACCAATACAGGGACAGGGAAACTCTCAGTTACAGACAACGTAGACGTAACTTCTACATCATTCGCATTATAAGCAGTAACAACAATGGAATAAGAAACGCCTCTATAATTACCCATTACATTCAGAATAGAACCAGTACCAGTACCCGTAATAGTAGCATTACCATTGGGGTCTGTAGTATCAACATACCGCACTGCATTGGAGAAATAATCAGACAATGTGAATTGACTTGTATTATTTGTCAAAGTTATTGTACCTTCAGAAGCCAAACCACCATTCACCAATACAGGGACAGGGAAACTCTCAGTTACAGACAACGTAGACGTAACTTCTACATCATTCGCATTATAAGCAGTAACAACAATGGAATAAGAAACGCCTCTATAATTACCCATTACATTCAGAATAGAACCAGTACCAGTACCCGTAATAGTAGCATTACCATTGGGGTCGGTAGTATCAACATACCGCACTGCATAGGAGAAATAATCAGACAATGTGAATTGACTTGTATTATTTGTCAAAGTTATTGTACCTTCAGAAGCCAAACCACCATTCACCAATACAGGGACAGGGAAACTCTCAGTTACAGACAACGTAGACGTAACTTCTACATCATTCGCATTATAAGCAGTAACAACAATGGTATAAGAAGTACCTCTAAAGGCACCCATTACATTCAGAACAGAACCAGAACCAGTACCCGTAATAGTAGCATTACCATTGGGGTCTGTAGTATCAACATACCGCACTGCATTGGAGAAATAATCAGACAATGTGAATTGACTTGTATTATTTGTCAAAGTTATTGTACCTTCAGAAGCCAAACCACCATTCACCAATACAGGGACAGGGAAACTCTCAGTTACAGACAACGTAGACGTAACTTCTACATCATTCGCATTATAAGCAGTAACAACAATGGAATAAGAAACGCCTCTAAAGGCACCCATTACATTCAGAACAGAACCAGAACCAGTACCCGTAATAGTAGCATTACCATTGGGGTCTGTAGTATCAACATACCGCACTGCATTGGAGAAATAATCAGACAATGTGAATTGACTTGTATTATTTGTCAAAGTTATTGTACCTTCAGAAGCCAAACCACCATTCACCAATACAGGGACAGGGAAACTCTCAGTTACAGACAACGTAGACGTAACTTCTACATCATTCGCATTATAAGCAGTAACAACAATGGAATAAGAAACGCCATGCATCTTTTTAAGCATAATGTCTACAACATTGTCTTTCAAATATGTACGGGTAAAGTTTTTGAAATAACAGATGTCATGTAATATAGTTGTATAATAATACAAAGATCTGTAATAATTACAAAATCTAGCAAAGGAAATATTGTGATACACTAGAATAATTAGTTCACTTGATAGTTATGATCATTATGAACTCTTTTAGAAAATAAAAGAACACGCTCTGACAATGCAATTTTTATGAACTGTTTCAGAATGTGTTTTTATAGCTAATATGTTAGCAATTAAATTTTTGCAGTTATTAATTTTAGGGTGTAGTTGCGATCGCAACTGGTTTGATTGTTTCTACAACTAGTAACTTAGAAACACTTCTATATATATGTAAATTGTCTACATTTGAAGTAATAACCGTTATTATAATGTAGTATTCGGTATTTCTATAGTTCCCAACAACTGTCAATATCCCTGCATCTAGTGTCACATTATGATCAGTAAAAGTCTGATCTGTGGATGTCACCACAGTAATTCCGTCAGATGGGTAAGTGAAATTTCCCCCAAAGTAATTTCCAATGTCAAACGTGACAATGTTATTTGTTAGAAATACCGTGCTTTGCGACTCTAACCCTCCGTTTATTTTTGTTGGTGTTTTCACGGTTTCTACAATTCTGAGTATGGATTCCAAAGTATCTCCCACTCCAGTACCCGTAATACTAGTACAAGTTACGTGTATTTCGTAATACACGTCTCTGTAATTTGCACATACTTGTAAACTAACTTTATCATCATTGTCTTTGTATAGTAATACATCGACAAGAGAACTATCAAATGAAGTCCCATTAGCGTCCTTGACATCGACTGAATATGTTCTATCTGATCCGTCAAAATAATCTGACAATGTGTATGTGTATGTTTCATTAGTCATAACCACACGCGATATAGGGAAACCATTGTTTAGCAACATAACACCTTCGCCTGAACCTGTATCCATCATTTCTCCCGAAATTTCATCGGGTTCAAATATAACAAGGGTCGAATATGTTACGTATTCAGTAGACATGTAGTCTGTATTGGATGCTTTCATTTTCACCATATATTCACCCAACCCGTTTACATTTCTTATTGTAAGAATATTTGCATCTAATGTCACATCCGAGTTCGTAAATACAGTCTCTATACCATCGATATCTACTGTATATATAGATTCGATCGCGAATTGCAAGTCAATACCGGTGAAATAGTTAGTCATGTCGTAAATTCTAAAAGTATTAATCAATATAATGGCAGTGCCTATATCACCTAAATCCTTTAGAATAGAAGGTGGTATGATGGTTTCGGATATATCTACGGTATTAGTTATATTGTTAAGGGTTCCTGTATAATTCGGGAATGATCCTATAACTTGGATTGTATATTGTCTATTCCTGTAATTTGGGTATACTATCATTGTAAAATCGTCATTTTTTATAATAATATCTGTGTCTGATGGTGTTTCTATATTTCCTTTAGTATCCAATACGACATAAGAAACATCGTTTGGTATAGGTGTGAAAAAATCACCGAGGTCATAAACGATTGGTTCGGATGCCAACATTCCTTTTTGAACCACTGAAACTTGAATAGGTTGTACATCTTCTCTGATAGCTAACACAGCTGGCATAGAATCTTTAATAGATCCCATGTGATCAGTATTGGATGCAATGACATGAACAATGTATCCCATATCCCTAAAGTTGGGAATAATGTATAATGTATGATGGTCAATATTTTCCACGTATACATGTTCCATTTCTGACGTAATTTCAGCCTCAAAACCATCTATAATTGCATACACATATGGTGTCAGTTCCGCTCAATATTCCGTTAAAGAAGGTTCTCAAGTCATATACATGTGTGTTATCTGTCAACCAAGGCGACACGACCACATTATTACTTATGGTGGAAGGACTTACTATAGATTCTGATATTCGCATTACCTTGTTAAAAACTAGATTGTCGTCATCTTTCAACCTGATGACTACATTGTATTCTTTATTTCTGTTAGCTCCTGTAAATTTCATAATGTCGCCAGTCAAATTTGCATGGGTGGATAACAAAGGATATGTAGACGAATCTGTGGGGACGATCAATACCTCCCCTATCGTGGCACTCGTGTAATTTTGGAAATATGTTGATAAATCAATGGCAACTTCGTCAGTTCCCAATAACATGTAATCATTAGTACCGTAAAGAACTGTCTCAAAGTCACCAACATTAATTTCACTTATGACATTAACATAATCTGATGGTCGGCTTAGCTCTCGTACAGGAAACACTAGAGATGCTATGTATTTGGTTCCAATAAAGTCGGTATTTTCCGCAAATACTTCAATATTGTATGATACGTCTCTAAATGCAGGTACGACCCTTAGAACTATTTGATTTGTCGGATTTGTAGTGATATATGTATATGTTGCTATATTTTCCTGTATTTCATGTCGGAATGTCATGTTTGGCCCAGTGAAATAGTCTGACAGTATGTAGTCGGTTTTTACATCTGTCATATCCAATTGGGCGACACTAGGTACTGATTTTTTTACGGGTTGTATGTATTCGGTCACCTTGATTGTTGAAGACACTGTTTTTGTTTCACCCCTATGACTTATTTTAGAAGCTGAAACTTTAACGTAATAATTTTTATTCCTGTATGCATGGTTGATGATAAGATTGTTGCCAGATACGGATACGTCGTGATCTGCATCTGGTAGTGTACAAGCTATATCTGTATATACAACAACACTGTAAGTGATATCTGCACCTACGAATCCATTGCTCAAAAGTATAATATCATTAGCACTCAAAACCAAATATGCTGGTAATCCAGATTCTATAATCCCTACAGGGGATATATCTTTGTCAACATTCAGTATTGTATCTATATGCTTGGTGACATTTCCATCGAATCTGTTACATGTTGCTGTCACGACTACATCATATAATGCGTTCCTATATTGTGCTTGGACCTTCATAACACCATTGGTAATACTGATCGCTCCTTGCACGGATGAAGCAAAACTATAAGTCAGATTAACGCCATCAAAATGATTAGACAGGACATACATTTTACTATCATTTGATAAAACTGCGACATCCATGAGTTGTGTAACAATGGGATCTATGATGTCTTCGTGAAACGCCAATTCAGACATTACAGACTGTAATTCACCACTTGTATTTCTATTATCCGCCGTGACTTGAATGTATATTTTCATATTGTGTAATAATTTAATGTATTCGAAAAACAATGTACCGGATACAATAGCAACCCGATTGTCTGTTATTTCGTATTCGACATTATTCTGGACGTAATACAATCTGATTCTGTAACTCACGTTAACGCCAGAAAAGTATGTTGACAACGGTATTGATACGTCTGTATTTGTATGGTAATATCCATCGACTTCAAGAGATTCTAATCCTCCGTCTTCAATTATCGGTGGAGGAACATTTAGTTCAGTTACATTGATTGTCATGGTTGTTTGTCCAGACTCAGTTGATGCATTGACTATAAGTGTGTATTTTTCATTTCTGTAATCGGAAATTATTCTTAATAGTCTACCCTCTGTCATTGGGTCTTTTAATACGTAATATATTGCATTACTGTTATTGTCATTAACCTGGTTGATAGTATAGTCAATGGGTCCAGTTGAATACAAAAAGTTCGTCAAATTGATTAATCTCGTAGTCGACCCAGTACCAGTACTGGTACCAATACCGGTACCAGGTAATGTCATATTAATTGTGGAATATGATGCATTATTTATTGTTGGTGCAGACGCTGGTTCTCTAACTAAAAACGACGTCTGCAACTGCTGGTCAGTTGTTTCTGCATTGATCGTCGTACATGTCACATTTACAATATATGTTATGTTTCTGTACATCTTTCCGATTGTCATGACATTATTATTCGTTGTAATGTGTGTAAAGTTGCTATTGTCAACAGTAAATGTATAGTCTAGATTCAATGCATGTTCAAAATATTCGTCAAAATCTATTACTATGTCGGAAGAAGTAACAACAGGGGTAAACTCTTTCAACAACACTATTTCTTTTGGAACGTCCAAACATGTTATGAAAAGGGGGGCAGAATCTCGGTTTCTAGAATCCGTCGCGATTATAGTTATAATGTACTCTTTGTCTGCATTTTTCCCCGTAATTTCCAACATACCCGCGATCAATCTGATATTGGTATTTGATATGTCTACGGATATATTGTCGATTCTATACGTAGTTTCATCGTTGATGAAATTGAAATTATCTTGTAATGTAACAGTCCTTAAAGAGGTATTTAAATTGAAATAAATATCTCCTTTGGGGACCGGTGGTGAATATTCCTCTTTGATTGGAAATGTCAGGAATGTATAATTATTCAACACCCGTCCATCAACTTCTACATTGTTCTGATATAGAGGATTCGTAGCCTTCACTATCAAATTATATGATTTCCCCCTGAAAGCTCCAGTGATCTTCAAATATGAAACATTTTCGCTATTCGTCTCTATGATAGCATCTGCATCAAAATTGTTGAATAATTCGTATTCGAATACGGTAGTATTTACAAAATAGTCTGGCAAAACAAATTCAACTGTATTGTTTGTCAGAAGGACGACTGGAGGTATTCTTTTGACCACGGGATATTTTATCAAACTGTTAGAAATCAGTAAACTTTCCGAATAGGCATTGCG
Source organism: Microglena sp. YARC (assembly GCA_022414725.1). Taxonomy (NCBI): domain Eukaryota; kingdom Viridiplantae; phylum Chlorophyta; class Chlorophyceae; order Chlamydomonadales; family Chlamydomonadaceae; genus Microglena; species Microglena sp. YARC. The sequence goes on along the minus strand of JAJSRW010001937.1, from coordinate 6,022 downwards.
CTTCTCGAAAGAAAATTGTTCGATGGATAGTACGACGTAAGAAATATTTTCACATATTTTATTCAACCTTAAAACCCTACCCTTGACCTCTACATACACCTTTTTTACACTGATTGCGTTATCATTATTGCTTTTCAGAATGGTGGTGTACTCGTTGATTGTCTTCTGAACAGATGTATATATTTCTGCCAATTTGAGTGATTCTGTTTCATATCCGTCTCCGGATTCCAAGAAATCTTTGATTTGGTCCAATTGATACTTTACCAATAATTCGTACTGCTTGTACATGGTAATTTGGTTCACAAACGCATCAGCGGTATCGGTAGAAATCACGATTTTACTCACTTCATCTTGGATGAATTTTATGTCGGCATTACTATTTAGCATTATATCTAATATGTTTGTCAGAGTCCCCGCATCTTCAGCTGAAATGTCTAGAATGGATTCGTCATTTCCGTCAGCCATATGTAAATATAATGTTCATAAAAAATGAAATTCATGATAATAAACGGGATAATTAATTATAATAATAATAATGATACTAAATTCAACCCCCTTAAACCCTAACCCTAAAACCCAAATCCCTAAACTCTTGATATTTTAGTTACATGTATTTTTGGAAGCAGAGTATCTTACTACCCTGTCGTCATTGGAGAGTGTTATAGTACTATCGCATAAAAAGCCATTGGATTTTGTGAATGCATCTATATCATTTTGTATCATTTCTAGGACATCCGCGAATTCATACAACAAATAATGTCCGTAATAAATACCGGTTGTTGATATGTATATTAATTTACAAGGTGTATCAAACATAGCTTCTAGATTTGGGCATAAACGTTGCAAAACAATATATTGATCGAGTGTAGGAGCCTTTATAAGTAGTTTTATTTTGGTAATTTGTACTTCTGGTTTGTTTGGTGTGGTGGGTGGGATGTCAGGTAGTACAGGAGGAGGTGATAGTGGTGTGACGGTGGGGGTGTTAGGTAGTACAGGAGGTGATAGTGGTGTGACGGTGGGGGTGTTAGGTAGTACAAGAGGAGTATTAAGGGAGGATACAGGGGGGTAATAGTCATTATGTGGAAGGGAAACATGTGGAAATTCCGGTTTTGATGCTAGTGTATCAGTAGGGAAAATAAAATCACAGGTAGGACAACATCTGTGTGTGAATGGATCATAAACGGAATAGGTACAAGATGGTCCCCTACAGAATTTAGTCAATGATTCGCATGGTGGTCTTAGATGTACACAAAATGTCTTGTTAAGTACATTATTAATGTTCGATCGAATTGCTGTAACTTTGAGTTCAGCAAATCCGGTGTAGTTTGTAATGTAAACACCGCCTCCTTTTTTGACACCATCGATTGTTACTTTCTCTATACTTCGGTAGCATTCTGGATATGTCTTGAATGCTATTTTTTCAAATAAATTTTTCAAGGAATTGCAACAACCATTATTATCATCACATGATTGTTGATAAACAGTGAAGCATAACTTATCGGTCGACGAATTCGGTTGAAGTATGTATGGATTGTGTGTAGAACAGTCTTGTGGGCGACATTGTCCTGCCGGAAAGACTGTATAAGCATTAGCAAGATTCAGAAACAATGTAATTACAAAAAAAGGGATCATTTTTATAACCTTTTTTTTTTTTTTTGCTAATAATACGCTCTTGTGTGCTAATAATACGCTTTTTGTTATAATAATTTTTTTGTGCTTATAATAAAATGCAAATTATTGAAACACAAAAAACAGAATCACCAATGTCTCTTATAAAATATGGTTTTTTTACTAGTTTGGGTTCTTGGTTATCACTTATGATATTCACATGCATTGGCCTTCTTTTTTTCATACCTGGTTTGATCATTGTCATGAAACAAAACAAAAAAACGAAGGAAGAACGGGAAACAAGGTCTTGTTGTTTCTCGGTTTTCGTATTGATGGGAATCGGGATGATTGTAGGACTTGGAATGGTTTGTTTCTATTTTCTAGTTTGTTGGTTGAAAGTATGGAATGATGTAATATAAACAAATACCAAGGACAATAATGATAATTGCAGATATCATACCTAATAACAATTGGTACCATGGTTCTGAATGATTTGATTTGTTGTCTTTTATGACAATATCGTATCCAAGACTTTTGATAATATCGTTAATATGTGCTCCACCCGCTCCGTGTAGAATACAGGGTGTCGCTGTCATCTTGTAATACAATACTTTTTGCTTATCTACGGATATATCAGCTAGCTCCATATAGCTTTTGTAACTTGTGCATATGAATATATCTTTGTCTGTATCTATGGTGAATCGCAGTGGCATGTGTTTGCATAGGTCGGTTATCATCTTTTGATCATCTAGTGTCGTGTCGTTATCACAGTCGTTCATGATGCATATGGAGTTCATCATCCACAACACATCCTTTACATATCCTATGTATGTCCCCGCATTCACGCGGACATTGTTACATGTCCCAAAGTACACAAATTTTGCCATTATTTCTTTTACAGGGTTGATATTGACATCTTGGGCAATCACGATCCGTGCATTCATGTTCTTGAATGTCTTTTCTATTTCCTGACAGCGTCTTTAAGTATGATGACATCGTATGCGTCGATAAAACACACAATCTCTTCTGGATCGAGAGGGTTGTAGTAATCTTTTATTGATGTTTAACCTCCACACCCATCCTTGGAATTTCATTCCCCAACCGAGGACATTCAACTCGATATTGTGTCTTTCGCATGACTGCTGTAAAAAGTCAAAGTATCCATCGCTATGTGTTGCAACAGTTACAAACTTCATTTTTTGTTTTTATTGTATGCTTTATTTTTATTTGGTCTTAACTACTATTGATTAGAGGGTCGTTTTTCACCATATCTACTAATTCAGTTACATGTCCGCCTATGTTTTCAATTTTGGTTGTTTGTCGAACATGTTAACCTTATTGGCTATATCTTTATGAGTCTTATCTATATATGAAAATATATAGGTTTACCAATCCTTTTTATCTACACTTGCGAAATGCAATTGGAGTATTTTTTTTTTTCGACAAGTAGAGTCACCGTTTTTGATTTCAGCAAGGTATTTCCTTTTGAATAGCTTTAATTTGGTTATCACTAGCACTTATTTCTGTTTGTTTTAAACTGTTGACTGTGATGTTTGTGACGTTTTCTTCTACTTGTGATGCCCATACATAGTAAGATGATAGTATAAGAGTGATTATGTCTCTTATTTCCAAGTTGTATGGGATTTACTATAGGAGTTAGATTGATATCGATTGTAGGTCGAGTATTACCCACAATTACTTTAGCGACTTCTCCGACAATATTCTTAGATTGACCAAAAAGCCCACTCCCATATCCTGCTCCTCCATTTTTATGTACTTTTCTGGGGAAATGTGAAAAACTAGACTCTTTTCAGGATTTTTCTATTCCCCCCCCCCCCCCCCCCCCCCCCCCCCCCCCCCCCCCCCCCCCCCCCCGGGCCCCGGGGCCCCCTCGCTGATTGATGACATTTTTTTCATTTTCATATCTGCTTTGAATGGTTCTAGTACTTTATACATGTCCAATACACTGAAAAAAACAAATATATCTTTCTTACAAAATTTTTTTAATTGATCTTCCAGTTGTTGGTATTGTCCTGTCATTTATTTAATATTTACAAAAATTCGAATAACTTTTGCACGCATTTTTTTATATAATTTAATGTAATGAGTACTGGAATATCATCAATGGTGTGATAAACACACTTATCTAGTGGAATTATTGAAACAAAACTTGGAAATATTCTTAGCGAATGAGATACCGAAATCTAACTTGAACTTTGATGAAATTAAGTCTGTTGAGTCGAATAATGTATGTGTTTCAAAGTTGATGGATAGTACTTATTCATACTTGCAAATGATGTCTCGTCGTCTATTTATAATTTTTATTGACCGATAAATAGCAAAGAAAAACTAGGGATTACAACGAACAACTTATTGGGCTTAAAGAAAAACAATAAATGATCAGAGTATGCTAACATGTTGGATATGTTTAGATGAATGCGTTCATTCAACTATACTTAAAAATATTCATTGTCATCATTTTCAATATGACATTTTGTCAGCATTGGGCAATGCGTTGATAATCATTAATACCGAATTGTTTGAACAATTTGTTTGCAATTTTTTCATTGTCTATTAAATATTTTCTTTCACCACCCTCAATTTTATGATAGGTTGTTTAAAATTTTACCTTCTGATAGTTGTTTGATAGCTGAACTATGTTCCAATTGTTCTGTGTCAATACATGTACGCAGATGTAGATGCATCAATCGCATGGAAAATGTATTTTCTTTCAGGATTGGATTGAAGTATTTTTCTGGATAAGCCACATTGCATCCACAAGTATCATACATTCCTTTGTTTATGTTTTGCAAATCTACTCCCGTATCTTGGCACCTTCTTAATGTATTCCGACACATTTGATAGTTGTAGTTATTAATTCAATTCATTAAGTATATCCTTCATCATTACACTTTTGGGTTTGCAAGCAATAAACCAATTTTCAAGCACGGGAACTTTCAATAGTAGTCCCCAGAAATCCTGGTGATATAACATAGCCCACACTAATTCAACCCCAGTGTTTTTTGGATAGTTATGTGAACCAAGACAGACTTTCGGTACACAAAAATACTGGGCATCCATCCATATTCCACCTAAGAAATGAGAATATTAACTCTTATCAAGTCTGATTTATGTTGCTGTTAGGTTATGATACTAGTTTCCGGAATCTCTATATAATTTGTGTAATTTTTTCTTTAACAGCATGACTTAGACTCCGTGATTAGTCGATCATAACTTCACTACAACCATAATGATTACGGCGTGACCATTCACTCCCAATGACGTCCAAATGCATCTGACGGTAATCTCGCTTTTCAGATGTCAGATTACCTAGGTCGAACTCTTCAAATTCATTAGACGCTGTTTTCTTCGACGTGTTCGCGATGCTTTGATTTTTGTGTGTAGAACGATCGTGATGATACAATTCATAGCAAATGATTAATAATTAGATGATACATTTTATAAAATAAACAGATACTTTAGCCCAACATGATTTTCTGATTAAAAGAGCTTAGCAATGTCAACTTTTGCTATGTTAATATCTCAACTAACGGAAACAATGTAGTTCTTTAGACCGCCTGAAGGCGAATGTGTATTGATCAGAGTCTACAGCCAACGCAAACAAGTTTTTTCGTTCTACACAGGACATAGTCTTCATTCGTTATAACGACGGATGGCACGTGCTTCTATAAGTTCTAATTTAAATACCCCGCCAAATACAACTGACCATATCATACCAAATCAAATAATTATGTAACGATATGTATCCGTTTATACAAGCTCATACAATATCGACAGCGAGTTATTATTCCGTCGTAAAATGTCTAATCTAATATAGAAATCCTTGAAGGAGGTTAATTTTAGAGGGACTTTATGAACAACAAAATACGTACATCTTCTCCACCATTTACACTGACACTATTTCGAAAAATAAATCCTGGTATCCAATCTGTCGAACTTTTACAGACAGTGTATAACTATCAATGCAATTTAATTAGTTCAGAAAACTCTAAATGCTATAGAATTGCCAATGTTGATCGATGATATCTACAAAACCATATATTGAGGTAACCGAATATCAACCATTACAATATACACTATCACTCTTGCAACACAATGTCTATATAATGTTGCAAGGAGTCAATGTTTACCAAGCAGTCTGATTGGTCTAATTTATAACTTTATATATGCACAACTAATTCACAATCTTACTGTAAATATTGACACAAGTACAATTTGAATAATCATCCAATATTAGAAACTTACAACATTACCAAATTCCCAACAAAAAACATATATGTCCAAAACGTAAAGAAACCGAGGGGATATCAAAGGTACAAAAATACACTACTGACAAGTGATATTGACGGCAGACACACAATAGCAGATGTCGTATCGATATCGAATCTAATTC
>JAJSRW010001057.1:0-34398 GCA_022414725.1 Microglena sp. YARC | reverse complement strand
CCCACAAACCACACACCAACACACCCCCACCCCCCCCTCCCCCCCTCCAACTCCCCCACACCAACCCCTAAACTCCTCCCCCATCCACACTTTCTACCCAGCGCATTTGCCCGCACTGCTCTCATGACGCGCAGCGTTGATGCCAGAGTGTTGGCCTCAACCACCACCACCTAAAACCCCTCCCCTTCCCCCAACACACACCCACCCCCCTCCCCCCCTCCCCCCCATCCACCCCTACTCCTCCCCCCACTCACCCTTCTCTTACCAATCAACGCCTTTGCCCGCCACTGCCTTCATGACGCGCGGGTTGATTGCACTGTGTGGCCTACCTAGCACACAGGGGTAAGCCCTGTTGCTCATTCCATTGCTTCCGCAGCTGCCAAGGGCATTGTGAAGCCTGGATCTCACGTGTGCTTGTGGTTGGACAGAGGCTTCCAGGCAGGACTTCTGCCTTAGGTGGTCACTGTTTGAACTCGCCTGCCAAGGAACGTACGTCCACGTGGGTTGTGGTGCTGCGCTCTGGTGTGTTGGGTTTTTTGTTATGGGTGGTCGGGGAATATGGTTGTGTGGTGGCCGTGAATGCGTTGCTTGGTGTGATACAATTTGTTGGTGATCTCATGTGGTGGTGTGCAGAGGACTCCAGGGGACTTCTGCCTCAAGGTGAGTCACTGTCTGACCGCTGCAGGGACGCGTACGTCAGTGGCTGGTTGTGGTGTGGGCGCTTGGTGGTGCATGTGGTGGTGGTGGTTTAATATGCGTGTTGTGCGTGCGTGATGGTGCCTTGCAGGTGTGTGGTGATCTCATTGTGCGTGGTGCTGCAGAGGGGCTCCAGGAGGATTTCTTTGCCCTCAAGGTGTCACTGCCTGACCCTGCAGGAACGGTACGTTCACGAGGTGGCAGTGTGGTTGGTGGTGGTGTGGTGTGTGATGGTGCTGCTGCTGATCTCCGTGGTGCAGTGCTCTGGGTGGCAGTGTGGTGGTGATGGTGGATGTGGTGTTGTGATGGTCTCTGGGGTGATGCTGGTGGCTGGTTGCTGGATCTCACTGGTGTGGTGCAGAAGGCTCCAGGAGGTCTCTGCCTCAGGTGGTCACTGTTAGACGCTGCACGAACGGTACGCCCCACGTGGGTTGTGGTGTGGCGCTTCTGGTGCGTTTGGTGTGGTGGTTGTGAGTGTGTGCGTGGTGATGTTCTTCTGGTGGTGGTGCGCTGCCTGCTTGCGGGGGTGGATCTTGTGCTGGATCTCACGTGGTGGTGGTGCAGAGGCTCCAGGAGGACTTCTGCCTTAAGGTGGTCACTGTTGACGCTGCAGGAACGTACGCTCCACGTTGGGTGGTGGTGTGGTGGTGCTCTTAGTGGGGCAGTGTTAGGTGGTGCTTCTAGTGGTGGCAGTTTGGTGGCTGCTCTAGTGGTGGCAGTGTGTGGTGCTCTAGTGGTGGCCAGTGTGGTGGCTGCTCTAGTAAAGGTGGGTGGTGTGGGATGGCGAGCTGGAGAGATACGTAGTGGTGCTCTAGTGGTGGTTACAGAGATGTGAGAAAGAGACGTAGATAGAAGGGAGTGCGTGGTAAGTCGAACCTATTTGATATCTCTGTATCATCGCCAACTTTATTTTTTAGGCCTATTTGGCCTACCCTGTGCTGTAAGCATACATACATACATACGTACGTGCGTACGTACAATCATCTGCTGCTAAAACCCATAAATGTACTTCTGTTTACTTCTGTATTTGACAGGGCATCAGGAGGCAAGATTATTAAGTCAGCTTAAGGATGTATGTTCAGCTACAGCAGCAGCTCTACGCTTGCCGCCCAGACTAAAGAATGATAAACACCTGGTGGGGCGTCGTATTATAGCAATTCAGGGGATGAACTGGACAATCGTTTTGTACTCGGCAGAATTGTCGAGAAATTCAGGCCAAATTAATTCGAGAATCTCCGGATTTCCAGGCCCAGAATTCTCGACAAAAAGACTAAAGTACGAGTTTCTCGCGGAATGTTTTGTCCAGTTCATCCCCGAATTGCTATAAGGCAGCCCATGTCTATGGACCAAAAGCTGCATGGCGGTTGCGCGACTGCGAATACTTTCCTGCTGTACAGCCTTTTGATTAACATTGGGAAAAAACAGCGGAGTGTACCTCCTTCATAATACTTGATGCTACCGCAGGGGGCTGCCTAGAAGTTGCTTTGCCAAAAATTAAAACTGAGTAGTTGAGCAGTTAGCATCTGATTAGTATTTAGCCACCCGTGTATGTGATGTACAGCTTGTATGTTGTTGCTACAGCCTTGTGGTATTGTTGTTGTACGCCTTGTATAGGTATGTGTTCAGGGTACTTCAAACGGACTTCAAGGGTGCGTCCTAGGACGACCCTAATTTGGTAGGTTGCGTGCCTGGGACGCACCCAATTCGGTAGCGTTGCGTCCTGACGCACTCCTGTCATCAGCTGCTCTTTACTATCACATTACGTAGTCCACGGCAATGGAGTGGTGGTGGGAACTGGTGCCGTTGCAGACGCAACGAACATCCTAAACCTTCGTCTGCGGACGCAACTCTGGGACCCTCCCATGTTGCGTCCTGCGACGGCAGGACGCTGCGTCCTGCCACTATCCTGATGGGTGTTTTTCAGCCTTGTTATGATATGTTGTTGTCAGCCTTGTTATGGTATGGTGTTGTACAGCCTTGTATGGTGTTGTACAGTCTGTATGGTGTACCACACTATTTACCATGTAGCATGTATGGTGTACAGCCTGTGAGGTGTTGTACGTCATGTATGGTGTGCCACACTATTTATGGTGTTGTCCTAGCCCATCGCGCTCCTTTGCCATTTATGTTTCTTGAAATTGAAATTGAAATTGTTACATCCGTAGTAATTACTTACTCCCACAGAGACGTGAAGTTAAGCGACACCATAGCGTAAGCCGGAGCTAGCTTGTCACCGTAAATACAAGTAATGCTAATATTAACGTATGCAGACACCACTATAGGTCATGTGGCTTGCAGTGTTGCCCAACACCCAACCCAACCAGCCAACTGGTTATGTGGCTTCCAGTGTTGCCCAGCCCAACCGGTTCATGTGGCTCACCGTAGATTTTATGTTTCACCAAAATAATAGCTTCTGCCAGAACGAGTTGATTTCCTTACGTCCGTTTTTATCGTATGTGAATGTCTAATGAAGCCGTAAATACAAAGGTGCTGATGACTGTTTTGTAACGAAGTCACAGCTTCTTCTTTTACACCGAACCCAGGAGGAGAGCTGCTGAGGGGTCAATAACAATATAGATAACCAAACAGGGAGGCCCGCTGAGGGTTCAGAACGAAAAAGCCAATAGTACAAATTGGTTGCTGTCTCAGGAGAGAGGATAATAGTTACATACTCACAAAAAATCAATGCCGCGAGACTGAACAGCGCCGAGGCAGCTGGACAGTTTTATAACAGAGGGGGTTTTGGGCAACATACCCCTCAGAACCTGGTCCAGGAGGTGACCTCCAAAAAGCGTTACGAAAAGAGCAAATAAAAGGCTTGACAACAAGCAATGCGAACTTTACCCAAGGCATAGAGAAACTAGCGAATTAAGTGTATATAGTAGAAGGGCCTGAGAGTTGCCGAGGGCCCTAAAAAAAGCGAGATTCTACAAGAAGAGCGTTGAAGGACAAAAAGCACAGGAAAATCACCAAACGAAACAAGGAGAGAAAAAGGCCATAGAGCTCTAAAAGGCGGCCTTAAACACTCCCTATCTAAAAGGCAACACAAGCCAAGCGCAGCCACAAAACGCCAGACACAAGGAAAAGCACAGCTAAGAAAGGACACTTAAAACCTAAGCAGAACTACTAACACGATAAAAAAGCGTGAGGAAAGCGAAGACCAAGACCAGCGGGGAAAAGCTAAGAGAGTCCTAAACCTATCTGTCAAGAAACCATCAAGCTAAAGACGGAGAGAGGGCACAGGAGAGCAAGCCAAACATAGGTCAAGAGTCAAACGGACAAACGAGAGACTCGAAATATAAGAGAAAACAGAAGCTACCCCCCATCACCTACACCGCCAGAACAAGACGGTTGCTACAAAGGGACAAGAATAAAATCCAAGATAGTCATCCAGGCTGTCAGGGAGGATTAGGGGAAGAAGATACTCATCTGGGAGAGGAAGCAATGGTCGGCCAGGGGATGGTCCTGGCGCAATCGGAAGAACCGCCCACTGTCATATGTGGGAGGGGTTGGGAACTCCCATGTTAACACGGGACCACACCGTGGCATGATGAAGGGGTGATCATCTCCCACCGTGTCTCCCACTCAGGAGGGGCTCTTCTGTAGCGACAAAATCAGCAAATATCGAGCCCAGAAGAATCCAGCCACAGCAAAGTGCTTCCACAGCTTTTCGATCTGAGAGGGGCGAAAACAGCTGGCACCTGAGGAGTGTGGAAGGCCCCCCATAAACTCATACAGAGTGGCCTGGCCGAGGGCCGGAAGTGGCGCTCCCCACCACGACACAGAGGAGGCCAACCTCCCACAATTGCCCGGCGGCCACATGATCCATAGCTGACAGGCGCGCAAGGCAAAACAATTCCCCACACATCGCGTCTCCATGGCCGAGGAGGGGCGGGGGTTTGCACACCCAGTAGGCTAGCTCTCTGGATGGGGGCAGGCAGATTGAAGGGTGGCCAGGAACTCTGGAGAGTGGGAAGAGCCTTCACGGACGCTAAAAGCAACGGGGCGCGTCCTAAAAGCAGTGGAGGGGCGGCGGGGTTCGCAGTCAGAAGGCACATCAGGGCAAAACACGGGCAGCGGAACTGTACCGGGAGGAGGCCCCTGGAACGCCATCGGCCATACAAGGCGCCACAAAATGTCTTTGGCTGTTATCCAAGGAAGGGACCAGAGTGAAGGAGCAAGCCAGCCTAGCAAACCGCCCGTGTCCGGGCAGAGAGATACCGTGGGCAGTAAGGTGGACCCAAGGCAAGGCTCACGTACGTAGCCCGTGCCTCAGATTGGAGGCCCTTTGTTGCAGTTGTAGGCAGGCAGTAGAGTTGAGGTTCCTCCTGAAGTATCCTGTAGTGCATTTATTACAGTGATCGAGATGTTTAAATTCGAAACATGGTCTAGTGGTAGACCAGATCGCTAAAGAATGAAGAGTCGGGGTTCGACTCCCCCTTCGGTCGCTCTTGACGTTGCAGGTCGTCGTCAAACCGCGATGGTAGCTTGGTCCAGTTAGGTGGGAGACCGTCCCCACCGCGTGTACGACGGCTCGCCTTAACACCACGCCCACATAGGCGTTTATCATTTCAACAATTCGGAACTTCAACGTCTGCAGGTAAGAAAGAAGGAAATACGAGATGGCCCTGCATGCTGTCGCGCGGTATTCCTAAGCTCAGGCGCCGGTTGCAGTCTGCGAAAACAAATTAACCCAAACACTAGCAGCCATTCTCCCAGTGTGTACGGTACATTTTGCTAACGAGGAGAGTTCCTTCAATCTCACGTCCTGTGGCCAGCTAGTACGAGAGCTAGTACTATTTTTCATTTTTTACAAGAATGGCCGAGTTCAAGAACAAAAACGTACAGGAATCTACCCAGTTTCCGGAGAGAAGAGAGAGAGAGAAGAGACGAGAGAGAGAGAGAGAGAGAGAGAGAGAGAGAGAGAGAGAGAGAGAGAGAGGATACGTAACAAAAAATCAGCAAATCATTGCCGATACAGGACAGCAGGACAGACTGAAACCCATCAGATTTTATAACAGGAAGCATGAAGGTTTTTGAGGCAACCCCACAAACCTTGAAAACAAACTAGGAACAGAACAGTCAAAGAAAGGAAATTGACACAACGCGGAAAAGAGAGCAGACAGGGGAGGGATGCCAAGATAGGCAATCCAGAGCACCAAGCCAAACAAACGCAAAAGAGGAGAGCCGGAAGAAAAAAGCTACAGGCAAACAAGGGCACGTGCTATGAGCACCTTAAAATGCAACGGTAATGCCCATGAAACAAAGCTCAGGTCGAACCAACACAACCAGGAGTGCCAGGCAACACCATTCGAACTTAATCCTCCTTGTCGCTGGTTTGTGCCGGGAGACCCACCTCCTGGGGTGAAAGTCCTTTCACACCTTCATAAAAAAAAAAGGTGCAGAACGTGGACCAGAGTGCCTAGGATGAAGAACCGTAGGCACCAGGGTACTTACATTGACCAAGGTGGCCAAGCGCTTTAGCCGCACTTGAAAAAATACAACTAGGCTTTGTAGTGCAAAAAGCGCAAAAAATTGCTTGCTGCGCCCACAGCAAAAAAAACTTTTGCAACTAAAAAACTGCGCGAAAGTGGGGCTCAAAAAGGCAGCGCGCGCAGCGCGCAAAAGCACACGCTTGGAAGTCACTGATAGGCACCACCATAGAGGGAAGGGAGTCCCAAAATACAACAAAATATAGTTCCACAAAAACAAACTAGCAAGACTCCGCAAGCAAGCACACATGACAGGCGAAGGAATCCACTACTCCAGCAGGGCAGACCTGTTGGCTACAGGCATCTTATAGGTCATGCAGCCAACGCACAGCCCTACACGTACAGCATAAGTATGCGAAAAAATCATAAAAATGCGAAAAAATGCGAAAAAAAAATGCCGGAAAAATGGAGCAAACAGAGAGAGGGGTTGTTGCATACCGTAAACCCAGCAAAACATTTCCGAGACAGAACAGCAGCACAGCCTGCCTTCCATCCAATCATTTTATAGCAGGAGCATGAGTGGTGATTGGAGGCACTCCCATTAACTAAAAAACAACTAGGAACAGTAAAAAAAAGGAAAGAATTTAAAGGCGGAAAGGAAAGCGGAAAGGGGAGGAATTCCAAGGCAGGGCAATTCCAGAGCACCCACGCCCCAAAACACAAGAGATGAAGGCCGGACCAAAAATAACTACGTAGTCACAATTCCCGTAAAAAGCTCACGACACAATTATTTTTCTAGGTATATAATTGTTAGATTAGTCAATAGTAATATGTCTCCCTTAGCCCAGTTGGCAGAGCCCCAGACTGTTAATCTGTCGGTGTGAGCAGTTCGAACCTGCTTAGGGGGAGCTAAAATAATTTTTCTAGGCACAACACGCCGCACGACTCGACGCATCGAGTGCAACATAATCTGCGGGAGCGCGGGTGGGCCTTAGCGTACGCCTTGCCTTGTCGATGAATTGGGGAGGGATGGGAGCTGATTTCCAGTTCTAGTGCCGTGGGCAGAACGAAACGTTCCACATGTCTTTTCTCGTCCTGTCAAGTTTCCCTAACGAAATTCCCCCCTTTTTCTCTTCGTACGTGTTAGGTGCTAATACGTCCCTCTTGACCTCATCAAGCTTCGGGCTCCCAGTCATAGGTTCGAATCTGCTTAGTATGCTCCCTGGTTAGCGCTGTGTGGTTGTTTCCCAGTGAAGGGGAACTTGAGCTTTAGCAAGCAGCCCCCTATCCCACAGGGCCAAGAAACAAGAATCCGAAAGTTGGACCTTGCCCCATAGATTAGGACCCCTAATACCCCTCCTATGAGCTAGTTTACCCCCATTTTGCGGTGTTCAGTGTTCAGCAGTGCCCCCACCCCCACCCATGACCCCATGGCAGTGCTCTATACCAACTAATACAGCCATGGCAGTGCTCCACACCACCCATGCAGCCATGCGTTGTACCCCACCCTCACCCCATGGAAGCTACACAACATCCGCTTCCCCTCGGTCAAAATCTTCAGAATTTAGATTGCGATTCCTGGGCAGGGATCCGTGGTCAGACGTCACAATCACAGGTCACATCCGTACCGGCGTAGAGGAAACAGCCCTCGCACGCCCTCGCGCGCCCAACCAGGCAGCATCTATCACGCGCCCCCCCAAACGAGTGCCCACGTAGTGCCTAATTCGAGCTCTATCGAGCGGTGTTAATGAGGACGGGGATTGTGGAGCGAGGAGAAAGTTATGAGAGGCTTCGTGTTTTGCGTTTCTCAGGTCGGGAGCCGCTCAACCAAAGTCAGACATGTGTGTGACATTGGTCGGCCAACCTAACTCACCTTGCCCTTCCCCAAACCCTAAACCCACACGCCACACAGTCCCCAGGCGCTCATTACCATGACATGGCCATTGCAACTATCTACGTATCAGTTGGAACATCTTTCGATGCTAGCGAAACGAATGATGCAGGCGGCCCCGAAGAGGGTAGCTACATTTGCCAAGTCTGCGAGGAGTCTACCATCGGTGGTGAGTTGGGCTTCCCTGAAGCTGTAACTATTCTGTGATATATTCCCCAAATCTGCTTGGCTGTTTGGGTGGTCGGGTTGTCGGGCTGTCTCGGCGTCTGGCTTGTCTTTCGTTCAGTCTGCTTCCTACCGCCATACGAGTTCGATGGATAGGTAATTGTACCTCGGGATATCTTTCCCAAATCTGCGCGGCTGTCTGATTTGCCGGGTTCTTGGGTTGCCTGGCTGCCCGGGTCGTCTCTCATTCGCTTCTCGTCTTCTCTTCTCTTGTTTGCATTGCTTTTGTTCAGCTTCTGACTCCCGAACGCCACTTTGAGGCAGAGGGAATCGTACTCTGGGTATTTGAGCCCCCTTCGTTCTATTGTCCGCAATATTTCGTCTTCCCGACGCTGCTACTTCGGATTTCGCAGCAGCCTCTTTTGCTAGTCCTCGAGTAGTCAGGCAGCAAATTCAATTTCGTCAGAAGTGCGCAGCGTTATAGTGCCACGTCAACCTGTCATGGTGAGTGCCCCAGTCTATTATGGTAAGAGCCCCCCAAAACCCTTTCCCCCCCCGATAAAAAAACCCCCCCCAATCCCCCCCGCTTTTTTTTTGCCGGCCCAAAAAGCTGATAGGGGCACTAGAACAATAACACGAGATAAATCAATTCGCCGCCGTGCAACACCCCTCGGAAACCATAGAGCTGAGGATACCCAGTCACTCAACAAACCAGCTAGCTAGCAAGCAAACAAGCCAGCAATTGGTTGACTCAGTAGCAGCGCATTGTATTGCTTACGACACCACACACAACCACAGCGTGTGTCCAAGGTCACTCCCACCCCACGTCATGGGCTGGAGGACGCGGCCGGAACGGTTAGTCGATCCAACCGCCACCACCGTCACGCGTCCATCGTCCACTGTCACGTGATGCGCCCATGCCCTGGGTGGATACGATGTACACAAACTGTCAATTGAAAACAAGACATCAGGCAAACTCCTTGCGCCCCCCCTGCTCAACTGCCTAACCGCCCAACAGCCTGTACTCAACCAGTGCAAGCCATAACACGGAAAATCAACACTAAACAAGGCTAAACAGACAATAAATGCCCGTTCCACTCCACCAAGCGCAAATGTGCTAGCTTCATGCCCAGGCTGCCTAGGTGCTGCTGGGCCACAACAACACAAAACCAAGATTAATCAATATAGAATAAGCCAAATAAATGCGAAACAAAACAAGTCCGAACTAAAACAGATAGAACAAGTTAAAACAAGTCAAACAAGCGAAAAAGAAGGCAAATCAAACACCAAACAAGCCAGCCAAGCCAAACTAACAAGCACAAAACTAATCAAGGCAATCACCCCCAACGTCTGCCAGGCTGGACCCACTCTCTCCAAGCGCAATGGTTGTAGCTCATGCCCAAGGCTGCTGCTGGCCACATCACACACAACCTAGCCAAATCAATACCAAACAAACAAAATCCAAGCCAAAAACAAATAAAAACTAAAACAAACTAATCAAACAATCACCCCCTGTCGTCTCCCAGGCCCGTCCCACTCCTCCAAGCGCGTTGTTGTAGCTCATGCCAGGCTGAATGAGGTGCTGTGGGCAGAATCAACACAAACTATCTAAACCTAGCCCAAAACAGGACCAAGCCAAATTAACACTGAACTAAGCCAAACCAAGCCAAACCAAACAGCTCAAAACTAATGTACAAACAATCTTACCCCCTGTCGTCTCCCAGGCCCGGCCCCACTGTCTCCAAGCGCATGTGTTGTAGCCTCTAATGCCAAGGCTGATAAAGGTTCTCATAGCCACATCAACCCGAACACAACCAAACCTACACAAAAACAAGCAAAAACTAACACAAACCAAAGCCATAACAAAGCAAACACAAACCAAGCCATAAAAAACAAACACTAACCAAGCCATAACTAAACAAACCCAAGCCATAACAAAAACAAACACAAACCAAGCGCCATAACAAAACAAACACAAACCAAAGCCCATAAACAAAAAACAAACCAGCTATATACAAAACAAACAACAAATACAAGCCATAACAATATAAAGCAAACCAAGCCATAACAACAACACAAACACAAACCAAGCCATAAACAAAACAAACCCCAAGCCATAGCCTCACACAACGAGACAAACGTAAGAAAATCCACACAAGCCATAACAAACAAAGCCCAAGCCATGAACAACAACAAACGAACACAAACCAAGGCATAACAAAACAACCAAGCCATAACAAAACAATCACAAACCAGCATAGCAAAACAAACACAAACAAGCCATAACAAACAAACACAGACCAAGCTATAACAAAACAACCAAGCCATACAAAACAAACACAGACCAAGCTATGAAAAACAAACCAAGCCATAGCGAAAACAGAGCAAAACGCAAACTAAGCCAAGCCATAACAAGCCAAAACAAATAAATCAAACATTCTACACTCCCTGACGTCTCCCAGGGCCGGAGTGAATCGTTGTAGCTCAGGACCAGGCCGATGAGCTGCTCCTGGCCACATAAACCCAAACCTAGCCAAATCAACACAAACCAAGCAGAACCAACACAAACCAAGCCAAAACGAACCTGAACAAAACTGATCAGCGCAATTGCCCCTGGGTTTCTCTCTCAGGCCGCGTGCCCACTTTCTCCAAGCGCAATCGTGCTCCCTGGCCACATCAACCCAAACCTAGCAAATCAATACTGAATTAAGCCAAATCAAGCCACAAAAGTAGCTAACACAAAGGCGAAATCGACTAGAAATGGTCATCTTTTTTTAGCTATTAGGTATTTCTTGTGCAGGCCTGCCCACTCACATGCAAGTTTTGTGCTAGCTCATGCCACAGGCTGATGAGTTTGCTTGCTTGGCCACATAACTCAAACACGCAACCCAACCCGAAATGAAACAAAATCAAGCCTAAGCAAGCCAAATCAAGCCCAATACATAGCCAAATCAAGCCCAGAACAAGCCAAATTAAAGCCTAAAAAGTCAAATCAAGCCCAAAACAAGCAAGTAAGCCCAAACAAGCCAAATCAACCCAGAGGCAGCATTTGTTTTTGCTAATGGAGTAGAAATTGTCATTGTGTAGGCCCGTCCCACTCTCTCCAAGCGCAAATGTTGCTAGCTCAGGCCAGGGTGATGAGGTGCTGCTTGCCAACCTTCTCAACTCCGAATGAGGTGCTTAGACCAATGAACAAGAAGCAGTGGAAGCTGGGAGAGGTGACCCAGGCAAGACAGTCGTCAGTGCTGCTCCGACACCTTGGATGGTGAGTGGCTGGTGTGTGTGTGTGTGTGTGTGGGGGGGTGGGGGGGGGGGGGGGGGGGGGGGGGGGGGGGGGAGGGGGGGGGAGGTGCTTAGTCATGAACAACGAAGCTGTGAAGCTGGGAGAGGGACCTAGGGCAAGAACTAGTCATAGTGCTGCTCCGACACCTGTGGTGAGTGCTGGGTGTGCTGTGTGTGTCAGAGGGGAGACGTGGGTATGTGGGGTGGGGTGTGTGTGATGGGGGGGTGTGTGGTGGTGGTGTTTGGTGTTGTGGGTGGGTGGGTGGGGGGGGGGGTGGAGAGTTGAGGGTGCTGAAATTATGAACAGCGAAGCGAGTGAAGCTGGTTGAGGTCACACGGGGCAAGACAGTCGTAGCTGCTCCGCCACGCTTGGTGGTGAGAGCTGGTGTGTGTCGGTGTCAGGGGGGAGGACCTGGTTGGGTGGGGTGGGGGGGTGGGGTGGGATGGGGGGGGGGAGAGCTTGAGGTGCTGAAATGACAATGAAGCTGTGAAGCTGGGTGAGGTGACCGCAGGGCAAGCGGTGCAGTCTGCTCCGACAACTTGGATGGTGGAGGGGGGGGGGGGGGGGGGGGTGGGGAGGGGGGGGGGGGGGGGGGGGGCGGGTGGGGGGGCTGGGGAGTGGGACAGGTACCCAGGGGAAGACTGTCCGTCAGCTGTCGTGGTGGTGGTGTGTGTGTGTTGTGGGGGGTGGGCGGGGGGGGGTGGTAGTGGTGGGTGGTGTGAAGCTGGGAGAGGTGACCCGGGCCAAGGGGTTTGTCAGCCTGCTGCGCCACCTTGGATGGTGAGTGTCGGTAGGTTTTTGGTGGTGTGTGTGTGTGGGGGGGGGGGGGGGGGGGGGGGGGGGGGGGGAGCGTGTACTGTGTGTGTGTGCTGTGGGGGGCTTCAATCGCATTCTGCACTCCCTCGGACCCCCACCTAGCCCCTACCCGCACGCACCATGTCGACTACAACCTACCCCTCCCTTCTACCGCCACCTCTCCTTCTCCCCTCTAGACCCTGTGCTTGTCATGTTCTCCCAGCCCCCCACCACACCTCCTTCTTACCCCTTCCCTTCTCCCCCCCCCCTTCTAGACCCCTGTGGCTTGTCATGTTTCTCTACCCCAGCCCCCCCCACAATCTCCCACCTTCTTACCCCCCCTCTAGACCCCTGTTGGCTGTCATGTTCTCCCAGCCCCCCCACACATCCCTCCCCTTCTTACCCCCTTCCCCTTCTCCTTCCCCTTCTCTAGACCCTGTGCTTCCTCATGGTTTCTCCCCCAGCCCCCAACACACACCCCTCACCTTCTTAGTTCCCTCCCCTTCTCACCCCTACACCCCACCAGCCCTTCCCCTTCTTAGCCCTTCTTTCCCCCTTTTCAAACCCCCCACCCACCCACCCTACAGACCCTGTCCCCTTCTTACGCTTCTTTCCTTTCCCTGTCCCAACCCCACCACCACCCACAGACCCCTCCTCCTTCTTACCCCTTTCTTTCCCCCTTTTCACCCCAGCCAACCCCACCCCACCCACGCAGACCCCTTCCCCTTCTTACCTCCCTTCTTTCCCCTTTTCACCCCCCCACCCACCCACCTCCTCCCCACCAGACCCTTCCTCCTTCTTACACCCCTTCTTTCCCCCCTTATGACCCCCACCCCACCTCCACCACCCACCCCACCCCCTTCTTACCCCTCTTTTCCCCCTTTTCACCCCGCCCCTGACCCACCACTCACCCCACCAGACGCCTTCCCTTCTTACCGTACCTTCTTTCCCTTCACCCCCACCCCACCCCACCAGACCCTCCCCCTTCTTCGCCCTTCTTTCCCTTTTCCACCCCCCACCAGCTACCCGCACCCCCCCACCAGACCCTCCCCTTCTTACCCCTTCTTTCCCCTGTTTCAACCCCCCCACCGCCACCCACCCACCAGACCTCCTCCTTCTTACACCCTTTTTCCCTTTTCACCCCCTGCACGCGCCACCGCCACCCCCTTCTTGACCCCTTCTTTTTCCCCTTTTCACCCGCCCCACCCATCCGCACCCACCAGACCTCCCCTTCTTACCGCCTTTCTTTCCCTTCTTCACCCCCCACCCCCCCAACCCCACGCAGAACTCCACCCTTCTGTACCTCCTTCTTCCCCCTTTTCACCCCCACCCACCACACCACCACGCCACCAGACCCCTCCCCCTTCTTTGCCCCCTTCTTTCCCTTTTCACCCCAGCACGCCCACCCACAGCACCCCTCCCCCTTCTTACCTCCTCTTCCCCTTCTTACCCCTCCCCCCCCGCCGCCCCTCACCCCCCACCAGACCCCTGTGCTGGGAGCAGGCTGGCAACATGCTCAGTCTGGCGTCCTCAGTTCGAGGCCATGGGCTTAAACTCATTGGTGGTCTTCCCCTAGGCCCCCCAACTACCTCCCACCCCCTCCACATCATGTCCACCACCCCCAATAAACCCTCCCTCTTCTTACCCTGACGCCGCTTCTAACCCCCCTCGCCCCCCCCATTAACCACCCACCCAACCTCAACCCACACCACAGACGCCTGTGTGGGAGAGGCTGGCAACATGCTCGTGCTGCGTCCTGCAGTTCGAGGACCATGGGCTTGCAACCTCATCGTGGTCTCCTAGGCGACCCTACCACGGTGGCTAAGGGAATTTCTGTAGGGTTTGCCCTTCCATATATTTTGCCCCAGATCTTCTGTACTTGGATCCAAGAGGCCCGTGTACAAAGAGCCTATCCTTGTACTCATGAACGCTCTTCATGGGCATACGGACTTTATCAACTCGACAATGGATGGGTTAAGAGAAGGATATGAAGGTAATTCCAAGAGACCCTGAGCCGGTAAAACATACAAGCATTATCAAGTGAGTGTGGGGGGTTCACGTGTTGGTGGACTGTGTGTAACATCCGGAATGTGGTGTGTGTTGGGTGTGTGTGTGTGTGGGGTGGGGGGGGGGGTGGGGGTGGGGCATGGACTTTATCAACTCGACAATGGATGGGTTCAAGAAGAAGGATATGAAGGAATTCCAAGAGACCCTGAGCGGTACATACGCTTATCAAGTGAGTGTGAGGTGTTGTGTGGATGTGTACACGGAATGTTGTGTGTGTGTGTGTGTGTGTGTGGGGGGGGGGGGGGGGGGGGGGGGGCATGGACTTTTATCAACTCGACAATGGATGGGTTCAAGAAGAAAGGGCATGAAGTGGGTCTTAGAGACCCTGGGCCGGTACGAGCTCATCTAGTGAGTGTGTTTTGTATGCAGCTGATGTGTACCAGTGGGGGGGGTCAGGTGTGGTAGGTGGGGGTTACAGACTGGTGTGTGTGTGGGGTTGGGTTGGGGGTGGGGGGAGGGGGGCATGGACTTTATCAACTCGACAATGGATAGTGTTCAAGAAAAAAGACAGGGAAGGGCGTCCTAGAGTCGGTACATGAAGCTCATGCCATTGAGAGTGGAGGGGTCAGGTCTGTGTGTGTGGGTACAGACTGTGTGTGTGTGTGGGGGGGGGGGTCGGGGGGGGGGGGGGGGTGGGGGGCATGGACTTTCATAACTTGACTCTAGATGAGTTCAAGAGAAAAGGTCATGAAGGAATTCGAGAGAGACCACTGACCCGGTACAAGCTTATCTAGTGAGTGTGCTTGTATGCAGCTGAATGTGCAGGGTTAGGGGGTCAGGTGTTGGTGGGTGTGGTGCAGACTGGTGTGTGTGTGTTGGGGGGGGGGGTGGGGGCAATGGACTTCACATCAACTCAACATTATGAAAGGATTATGTTCATAGCGTTGCCACTCCTACAAGAAGAGGCAGGCGCACGTTAGGATTGGCGGAGGGAGGGACATGACCCTCGACGCTTCCCCAAGACGAATCTGGGTTCCAGTAAGATGTTATGTGGCCCGTCTGCAAGGTCTGGCTTGGCGCTTGGCAGGTCTTGGCTTGGTCTGGCGAGGTCTAGCTTGGCTGTGGTAGGGTCTGGCTTGGGCGCTTGGCAGGATCTGGGGCTTGGCAGGGTTCTGGCCTTGGTCTGTGCAGGTCTAGCTTTGGCGTGGTAGGTCCTGGCTTGGCTTGGAGGTCTGGGGCTTGGTCTGGCAAAGGTCCTAGCTTTTGGCTTGGTTAGGTCTGGCTTGGCTTGGTAAGGTCTGGCTTGGCTTGGCAGGTCTGGCTTGGCAGGTCTGGCTTGGTCTGGAGGTGCCTAGCTTGGCTTGGTAAGGTCTGGCTTGGCTTGGCAGGTCTGGCTTGGCCTGGCAGGTCTAAGCTTGGCTTGGTGAGGTTCTGGGCTGGCTTGGCAAGGTCTGGCTTGGTCTGTCAGGTCTAGTTGGTTGGTAGGTTGGCTTGCGCTTGGCAGGTGCTAGCTTGCTTTGGTAATGTCTGGGCTTGGCTTGGCCCTGGCAGGATCTGGCTGGTCAGGTGTTTGTGAGCTTGTTGATAGGGTTCACAATGTTTCAGGCCTGTCCGCCTTTGAAGGGGTTGAGAACTTCCTCGGCATTGCCCCTACGGGGAAAGTCGGAGCTGCAGAACAGCAGTAGCAGCCTGCGATTATCAAAACCCACAGTAACTATTCCCCAGTGCAGTGCAAGCGAACGGGTTCCTTCAAACTCACTGCCCATGGCCAGAGGCGTATCAATTTTCAATTGCTTGGGGTTCCATACCCCTGTGCCGGATAAGAATTTTCAATTTAAGGGGTTCCAGTACAGCCCTGCGCCCTTATTTGCAATTTTAGGGGCCTCTTACGAATTTTCAATTTTAAGGTCTCCAGTACACCTGCGCCCTTACAATTTTCAGTTTTAAGGGTTTCCCGTACACCCTGTGCCGGTACAATTTTCAATTTCAAGGGGTTCCAGTACACCCTGAGCCGGTTCAAGCTTATCCAAACTAGTATACTCAAACCAAGCCATCTCTCTCACCCCTGCCCTGTTTGTTTGTCTAGGCCCCAACGTCGATATCACCCTCCAGCTGGGCGCACCTATGTAGCGCTGGCGACAAGCTGCTGTTTG
The DNA here is from genome assembly GCA_022414725.1 of Microglena sp. YARC. Taxonomy (NCBI): domain Eukaryota; kingdom Viridiplantae; phylum Chlorophyta; class Chlorophyceae; order Chlamydomonadales; family Chlamydomonadaceae; genus Microglena; species Microglena sp. YARC. The sequence continues at coordinate 17,976 of JAJSRW010001057.1, read as the reverse complement.
GACACATGGAGAAGGGCCAATTGGTGCCCATGCTGGAAATAACGCCAGTGAATGAGTGCTGTAAGATAGGCGGTGGCAGGTGGCGTGGCTCTTTTTGGTGTAGAACTCCCTCTCCTTCTGTCGCACTGCCTCTTCCCTCCCAGGTGTGGAAGTGTTTGATTCTGTTAGTTTTGGTGTGGTGTTAGCCTGCTGGAGAAAATGATGCTGGCGGGGCGAAAGCCCCTTGTACAGCAAGGGGGCGCCCGCTGGCTGACCTGGCAAGATACGTACTGCCTTCCAGGGCTTCCTAAAAACCCCATAACTCTCTGTCAAACCACTGCTCATAGAGGAGAAAGGTAGCAAGCCTTGTTAATAGTAATATTAGTACATATTTGGTAGGGATGTCAACATCGTTATTGTGGTCTCAAGTTCATCGGGGCGATATATCAAAATTATTAATTTAATTCAACTCAGGGCGCGCACGCCGTCTTCAAAGCAAGGGTAACTGTGATTGCTGTATAGTCGTCTGGTGGGATAGGTGGCATGATGATTACGTTGAGTCATGTCTTTGATTGAAATTGAAATGGACATAGAAGGTCATGGAGCCGCTCTCAGGACGTGAAGTTAAGGACACCACTATGGATGGCGTAGAGCTATCAAAGCTTTGTATTCGTACGATATTGATTATATCGCTGTACACGGGATATATGGAACGATATTAAACTTGCCTTGTATGATATGTTGAGGGTTATCGTTCGATATATCGTGTTTACAAAACAAGGATAATATCTTATGGTGTAAAGCTTTATCGGTAGTTCTATATCGTACGATATATATCATGCTAAATGGCTCAGTGTCCAGCTCCTCAGACAAGACTCAAAAACAAATATCTAGTTGCACAGTTTGCTAAGCGAATTTCCAATGTCGGGTCGTTCTTTGGTGCCACACTAGGACCTCTTAAGCAGTTTGCAGTAGACGACTTCTGCCGTGGATGGACTCGAACCTGCGACCTACCGCTGTCGCTGCATGCCGACAGTGTTGGCCCTACTACAAAGTACTCTAAGATTGCAAAACAACACCCAGGTGTGATTTTTTACCCAGAGATGAACTGCAGTATTGAGAAAGAGGGTCCGGTACATAAACTCAGCAAATCACTGCCGAGACTGGACAGCTGCACAGCCTGCCGACCATCCGATTTTATAACACGGAAGCACGAGGGTCTTTAAGCCCCCCCCCCCCCCACACAAACCTGAAAACAAACTAGGTCAAGTAAAAAAAGGAAACAGACAGTACTGATCCGGTACTGGTGTACATTTTGTTTTTTGTATTTACAAGGGGCTCGTGTCCTAGCAGTGAAACAACACCGCATTAAACTCGGACTCGAGAAACAACCCGCCGTCTTCCGGTAGCGGAGCTCGAACTCCGGTGCCCGAAGCCTTAACCACCGGGTCTGGACTATTCCGCCCTCCAGACTGGGTACATTGTGTTACCAGATTGCGAGATTTAAAACTAAGTTCGGGCTCCGCTGAGGAAGTAATAATTTCCTTACTTTAGCCTGGATGACTGCTTGGATTTGTTCTTGTCCCTTTGTAGCAACCGTCTTGGTTGTGGCGGTGTAGGTGATGGAGGTAGCTTCTGTTTTCACTTCTCGAGTCTCTATCAGCTTGGATAACACTCCGGAGAGTGGACTTTGTGTGTGCAGCACGCCAATCTACGCCTCAAACACCGGAGAAAGGTTAGCGACGTCAAGGACGCGAGCAGACGAAGACGGGGTATCTCCACCGATGTCCAGGCTAGTCGCCGACTTGAGTCTGCACGTCACAGTCATCTACGACAGACGGGAGGAGGCGACAGACGGCAGGGGAGGAAAAAGAAGAGAAGATGGAGGAATGACCGGGGGGGTTACTTCCACGATGGCGGAAGGACTCTCATGACCGCTAGCAGAGGCAGCTGGTGCACAAACGTCTAGCCAATCATCAAGAGGAGCCGTTCCTCCGTTGGAAGGATTGGTCGCAGCCATCGCTGAGAATGATACTGCGCATCCCGCGCGTCCAGGAAAGACCATCCATGTCATGGAGTTTCTCAAAATGGCGGGAGGTCCTCGCGGAAGTTGCATCGCAAAGCAGTGGTAGTATATGAAGGGCCGTATAACCTATCAGCTTGGATAACACTCCGGAGAGTGGACTTTGTGTGTGCAGCAAGCCAATCTATAAATGCGGAGACGAGAATAAAATTACAAAAGACTGGGGAACCATAAAGGGACACCAGCGGAGGAAAGGGGCGGTAGCCTGGAACCTGATCAGGGTACACAGTGTCATGAAGAATGACACAGTCTACGGGAAGCTGACATAGTACTGTCAGGACCGATAGTTCTAAGGGAGTACATAAGGAGTCACCAAGACATAAAACAAGCGAGAGCACCGCTATTCATGCTGATAGTCTCCGTTTGACTCTTGACCTGTTTGATTGCTCTCCTGTGCCCTCTCTCCGTCCTTTAGCTTGATGGTTTCTTGACAGATAGGCTTTGGACTCTCTTAGCTTTTACCCGCTGGTCTTGGTCATTCGATTTTACTCACGTTTTGTATCGTGTTAGCAGTTCTGCTTAGTTTGTTAAGTGTCCTTTCTTAGCTGTGCTTTTCCTTATGGCGTTTTGGCTGACGGCTTGGTATTGTGTTTGCCTTTAGATAGGGAGTGTCAAGGCCGCCTTTTAAGAGCTCTGTGCCTCTCTCCTTGTTTGTTTGGTGAATTTCCTGTGGCCTTTTGTCCTTTTTACGTCTACGTCTTCTTGTAGAATCTCGCTTTTTAGGCCTCGGCAACTCTCAGCCCTTCTACATTATACACTTTTTTCGCTAGTTTCTCTTTGCCTCGGTAGTTCGCTTTGCTTGTTGTCAAACCTTTTCATTTGCTCTTTCGTACGCTTTTTTGGAGGTTACCTCCTGGATCAGGTTCTGAGGGGTATGTTGCCCAAACCCTCACTGTTATGAAACTGTCTAGCTGCCCTGGCGCTGTTCAGTCTCGGCATTGATTTTTGCTGAGTATGTAACAATTGCCTCTCTCTCTCTTACTTTTTAACGAACTCTCTCTCTCTCTCTTCTCTCTCTCTCTCTCTCTCTCTCTCTCTCTCTCTCTCTCTCTCTCTCTCTCTCTCTCTCTCTCTCTCTCTCTCTCTCTCTCTCTCTCTCTCTCTCTCTCTCTCTCTTACTTTTTGTTAGTGTGGTCCTGTGGTCCACGAAACTATCTTACAATTGGGAGGTCTGTGGTTCGACTCACGTCAAGATCACCTGGATCTGGGCCAGGGAATTCAGTATATCGCCCCATGTCGTGCGATATATCACGAAATATCGTACAATAATAGACCACGATATTCTCGTGTTTTCTATCTCCCTCAGTATTGGTTCATTTGACTTGATTTTAAGTGTATGGATGTGTCAACGGTATTTCCTGTTATATCCCCTTGGTCTTAAACTGATATCCCCCCAAAAGGGTCTAACAATATCACACGATATCGAAATCGCACGGTATATCACGATATATCGCACGGTAATTGAAAACAGTAACGGTAAAGGGACACCAGCGGAGGAAAGGGGCGGTAGCCTGGAACCTGATCAGGGTACACAGTGTCATGAAGAATGACACAGTCTACGGGAAGCTGACATAGTACTGTCAGGACCGATAGTTCTAAGGGAGTACATAAGGAGTCACCAAGACATAAAACAAGCGAGAGCACCGCTATTCATGCTGATAGTCTCCGTTTGACTCTTGACCTGTTTGATTGCTCTCCTGTGCCCTCTCTCCGTCCTTTAGCTTGATGGTTTCTTGACAGATAGGCTTTGGACTCTCTTAGCTTTTACCCGCTGGTCTTGGTCATTCGATTTTACTCACGTTTTGTATCGTGTTAGCAGTTCTGCTAGTTTTGTTAAGTGTCCTTTCTTAGCTGTGCTTTTCCTTATGGCGTTTTGGCTGACGGCTTGGTATTGTGTTTGCCTTTAGATAGGGAGTGTCAAGGCCGCCTTTTAAGAGCTCTGTGCCTCTCTCCTTGTTTGTTTGGTGAATTTCCTGTGCCTTTTGTCCTTTTACGTCTACGTCTTCTTGTAGAATCTCGCTTTTTAGGCCTCGGCAACTCTCAGCCCTTCTACATTATACACTTTTTTCGCTAGTTTCTCTTTGCCTCGGTAGTTCGCTTTGCTTGTTGTCAAACCTTTTCATTTGCTCTTTCGTACGCTTTTTTGGAGGTTACCTCCTGGATCAGGTTCTGAGGGGTGTGTTGCCCAAACCCTCACTGTTATGAAACTGTCTAGCTGCCCTGGCGCTGTTCAGTCTCGGCATTGATTTTTGCTGAGTATGTAACAATTGCCTCTCTCTCTCTTACTTTTTAACGAACCCTCTCTCTCTCTCTCTCTCTCTCTCTCTCTCTCTCTCTCTCTCTCTCTCTCTCTCTCTCTCTCTCTCTCTCTCTCTCTCTCTCTTACTTTTTGTTAGTGTGGTCCTGTGGTCCACGAAACTATCTTACAATTGGGAGGTCTGTGGTTCGACTCACGTCAAGATCACCTGAGTCTGGGCCAGGGAATTCAGTATATCGCCCCATGTCGTGCGATATATCACGAAATATCGTACAATAATAGACCACGATATTCTCGTGTTTTCTATCTCCCTCAGTATTGGTTCATTTGACTTGATTTTAAGTGTATGGATGTGTCAACGGTATTTCCTGTTATATCCCCTTGGTCTTAAACTGATATCCCCCCAAAAGGGTCTAACAATATCACACGATATCGAAATCGCACGGTATATCACGATATATCGCACGGTAATTGAAAACATCGAATGATATGGATGCGTGATGTTTATACAATTGAAGGCAGCACCTTGGGACCGACGAATCCTAACAAACGGGTGACACGGCTTACCTCATTCTCCTGATCCTTTGCGAGAGAGGCATCGATGGGTTGCAGCCTGCGAGCAAGAGCAAAGGAAAGGGGGGTTCCGAGGAAAGGTGTTATGACTTATGAGTCGAAAGTACTGTACAGGACAAAAAGGAGGGCTAGGCAGGAGGGCCTAGCCTAAGACTCAGTACCACCTTTCAAAAATTCAAAGCCACGGCACCACATTCCACTCTGACTTAGGAAAGTCGGTGCTGGGGTACTACTCACTACTCAGAGCATTGTTTTCCTTGACGAACTGACGAATGCGCCGGAAGCCTCCCACAGTCCCACCCCACGACTGGCTGACGCTTGCGGTTGGTTCCTGAGGAGAGTTGAAATGGGTAACCAAGTATAACAAAGTGAAGTGAGGTATGCCGCGACTGGAATTCTAATGGTGGAGTAGAAATCGTACTTGGGAGGAGAAAATTGTTACATACTCAGCAAGACTGGGCATGGTACCTAATCTTCATTTCCTTTCTAATAGAATCCCGTTTCCGTTTATTGGCCTAGTAGTAGACCAACTCGCTGAAGTGATGCAGGTATGAGGTTCGATTCCCCTAAGAGGTCGCCCTGAGCGCTGCAGGTCGCTGTCAACCGCCGTAGCTTGTCTAGTTGAGAAAGTATAACGTTCTCTGCTCGCGCACGACGGGTTCCCTTAATACCACGCCCCACCAGGCGTTACTTGTCCTGATGAGTCGCGGAATCAATGACACCGCCCGGATTGCTGTAAGCCTCCCGACACGCCGAGCCCAAATCAAAATAGCCCAGCTCATCTCTACAGTCGCGGAATCCACCGTTACATAATTGCAATTGTTGAGGTCCCACTTCACAAATGAGAAAAAACGAAAAAACCCTGCGCCATTCTTCCTTATCCCCCTCCCTTCCCTCTAAGTTAGATTCATATTGATCTATAAAGATCTATGTAGAGCAACAAAAAAAAACTGGTAATTGTTGACACTTGACAGATAAGGATTCAGAGCTTGATGAGGGGCTGTCTGAGAAATCGACTGATGGCGAAGAGTCAGGTGGCGATGGATTTGATGAGGAGGGTTTGTCCAATGCATGGACAGAGCAGGTAGACACCTTTGCTACATTTAGGCAGGACAGGCAGGACAGAGCAGGTAGACACCTTTGCTACATTTAGGCAGGACAGGCAGGACAGAGCAGGTAGACAGATTAGGCAGGACAGAGCAGGTAGACACCTTTGCTACATTTAGGCAGGACAGGCAGGACAGAGCAGGTAGACAGATTAGGCAGGACAGAGCAGGTAGACACCTTTGCTACATTTAGGCAGGACAGGCAAGACAGATCAGGTAATTTGGCCATTTGAAGTACCCTGTCTAGGTCTACCTGTCAATCAAGGAGGCCTCTGAGGTGTGTGTGGTGTGTGTGAGGTGTGTGTGTGAGGTTGGGTGTGTGTGTGAAGTACCCTGTCTAGGTCTACCTGTCAATCAAGGAGGCCTCTGAGGTGTGTGTGGTGTGTGTGAGGTGTGTGAGGTGTGTGTGTGAGGTTGGGTGTGTGTGTGAAGTACCCTGTCTAGGTCTACCAGTCAATCAAGGAGGCCTCTGAGGCCTCTGGGATTTTTTTACATATTGTCTGCATCATATTAAGGTGACCTGTGTGCCTTTAAAAATAATACAGGATTTGCTTTAGTTCAAAATATAACTTGTTAAGCTTGCTGCCATCGAAATAAATATTATATTATATCAATATTTATTATATTACAGGGCCCTCGTCTCCGGTCGATGCACGGCAATCCTAATCAGTTCGAATTATTCGACTATCGAGCCGTTTGGAACTAACTAGCTGGTGCGCTCCATGGAGAAAGCTGTTTTTAGAGGTTTCGGATATGAAAACGTCCAGGGAGGAAAGATGCATCGGTCAGTAAATTCTGAATGGGACACAATTGAAGCGACTTGTTTGTTTAGATTGAAAGGATCGAGCGCGTGCGGATGTTGGACATGGGCCTTGAATGGTCAATGGTGAGAATATCCGGCCAGACCTCAGGAAATTACTGATCGTAGTGGAAAATAAGTTGCTGGGGTCTTAGCCCAATGGCTGGCAACGTGTATGTCTGGCTGTATCCAAATCACATTTTGTTGGGGGGCCAGGGGTGCAGGGGGTCTTAGCCCACTGGCTGGCTATGTGTACGTCTAGCTGTATCCAAATCACATTTTGTTGGGGGGCCAGGGGTGCAGGGGGTCTTAGTCCAATGGCTGGCTACGCGTATGTCTAGCTGTATCCAAATCACATTCAGTAGTGTTATACATCCCATGTTTACTCCGCCTGCAGACGGTGAGCAGCCTGAAGGCTGGTAGACAATGTAATCAATAAAATCCAAATCCAATCACATCAATATGGACGAGCATGCAGACAATCTGCATGCGGGGCATAGGTGTACAAATGACAAATGGCTTGGTTGGCGGGGCATAGCTGGCATAGCTGTACAAATGACAAATGGCTTGGTTGGCGGGGCATAGCTGTACAAATGACAAATGGCGTGGTTGGCGGAGCCCCCCCTTCTGGGGGGCGGGGGGGGGGGGGGCAGGAATGCCTTTGTTGGCGGAGCCCCCCCTTTTGGGGGGCAAGGGGGAATGCCTTTGTTGGCGGAGCCCCCCCTTCTGAGGGGCGGGGGGAATGCCTTTTGTTGGCGGAGCCCCCCCCTTCTGGAGGGCAGGGGGGAATGCCTTTGTTGGACGAGCCCCCCCTTTTGGAGGGCGAGGGGGAATGCCTTTGTTGGCGGAGCCCCCCCTTCTGGAGGGCGGGGGGTAATGCCTTTGTTGGCGGAGCCCCCCCTTCTGGGGGGCAGTGGGGAATGACTTTGATGGCGGACCTCATATCCTTCCTCCCCCTCCACCCGCCGCAAATGACTTGGTCCTCCCATCCACATCAATCTGCATACGGGACTTAGATGCCGTCTGCGACGCCATGCGCCCCGCCACTTGCATGTTGTCGTCGTTGGTAGCAAACCTGGACTGAGGTCTGAGGTTGCTGCTGCTCCCCTCACCTGTGCTCCTCTTAGTGGCTAATTTGGCAGGCACAGGTTGCTTGGGCTGCGCGGCGCTAGGAGAGGGGGCGGCGGGGAGGGGGCCGGCCTTGGACTGACTCTGGCTGCTACCTGAGTTGTTGGAAGGAAAGGGTGCGTGGTCAGTGGGCAAGGATGCAGTGTGTGTGTGAGTGACGGTATGTTCATCTGTGAAAACACTTGAGGCTTGGGCTGAGTGGCGCTAGGGGAGGGGGCGGCGGGGAGGGGGCCGGCCTTGGACTGACTCTGGCTGCTACCTGTGGTGTTGGACGGAAAGGGTGCGTGGTCAGTGGGCAAGGATGCAGTGTGTGTGTGAGCGACGGTATGTTCATATGTGAAAACACTTGAGGCTTGGGCTGAGCGGCGCTAGGAGAGGGGGCGGCGGGGAGGGGGCCGGCCTTGGACCGACTCTGGCTGCTACCTGGGTTGTTGGAAGGAAAGGGTGCGTGGTCAGTGGGCAAGGATGCAGTGTGTGTGTGAGCGACGGTATGTTCATATGTGAAAACACTTGAGGCTTGGGCTGAGCGGCGCTTGGGGAGGGGGCGGCGGGGAGGGGGCCGGCCTTGGTCTGACTCTGGCTGCTACCTGTGGTGTTGGACGGAAAGGGTGCGTGGTCAGTGGGTGAGGATGCGATGTGTGTGTGTAATGGTACGTTAATATGCCAAGACACTTGAGGCTTGGGCTGAGCGGTGCTAGCAGAGGGGGGAGTGACACTAGGGGAGGGGGCGGTGGCAGACACACACACCACCTACCCTGGTCCTGTACTGTGCTGTACTAGGGGAGGGGAACCATGTACCTGTACTGTACTGTACTGTACTAGGGGATGGGAACCATGTACCTGTACTGTACTGTACTGTACTGTACTAGGGGAGGGGAACCATGTACCTGTACTGTACTGTACTGTACTAGGGGAGGGGAACCATGTACCTGTACTGTACTGTACTGTACTAGGGGAGGGGAACCATGTACCTGTACTGTACTGTACTGTACTGTACTGTACTGTACTGTACTAGGGGAGGGGAACCATGTACCTGTACTGTACTGTACTGTACTGTACTAGGGGAGGGGAACCATGTACCTGTACTGTACTGTACTGTACAAGGGGAGGGGAACCATGTACATGTACTGTACTGTACTGTACTAGTGGAGGGGTACCATGTACATGTACTGTACTGTGCTGTACTAGGGGAGGGGAACCATGTACCTGTACTGTACTGTACTGTACTAGGGGAGGGGTACCAAACACACACCACCTACCCTGGTCCTGTACTGTGCTGTTCTAGGGGAGGGGAACCATGCACCTGTACTGTACTGTACTACGGGAGGGGTACCAAACACCTGCTCCGTGCTGTGCTAGGATACACACGGATCTCCATGCACGCACACACTAACACACTAACACACTTATACACACAGTACACACACACACACACCACCTAACCTCTCCAGCCCTACCTGCAGCTCCCTGGTGTGCCGCCTGCGCCTGCATACGAGCCAAGCCCTCGGCCAAAGCTTTTTGTCAGGTAGGATACACACGGATCTCCATGCACGCACATACTAACACACTCATACACGCAGTACGCACCACCTAACCTCTCCAGCCCTACCTGCAGCTCCCTGCTGTGCTGCCTGCGCCTGCATACGAGCCAAGCCCTCGGCCAACGCTTTCTGTCGGCTTGGATACACACGGATCTTCATTCTGGGTGAATTTGGCCCATCTGGACAAAAGTTGGCCATCAGGTTGTCAAGTTCATTCATTAACTGCGGGACGGGTGGGGTGGGGGTAGGCTTAGGGGAGGAGGGGGGGAAGGGGGGGGGGGGGGGGATTCATCCAGACAATGGATGGCCATCAGGTTCTCACGTTCATTCATTAACTGCAGGGGGGGACGGGGGGGGAGGGCGAGGGAGGGGATAAGTTTAAGGAGGGAGGAGGGGGGGGGGGGGGGGGGTAGGCTTAGGGGGAGGGAGCACGGGGGGGGGAGTTTGACCCATCCAGACAATGGTTGGCCATCAGGTTGGCAAGTTGATTCAATAACTGCGGGACAGGGGGTGGAGGGGAGCAGGCTTAGGGGGTGGAGGGGGGGAGGAGTTTGACCCATCCAAGACAATGGTTGGCCAGTTGATTCAATAACTGCGGGACAGGGGGGAGGGGGGGGGGGGAGTTTGACCCATCCGGACAAAGGTTGGTTATCAGGTTGGCAAGTTCATTCATTAACTACGGGGGGGGGGGGGGGGGGGGGGATAGGCCGAGTCCCTCAATGTGCGACGCATGGCATGAAGACCGCAGCAGCATCGCAAGCAACGCAGAAAATCGGAGGAGAATGTTGGCAACGAAATCGAGCGGACCCAAGCCAGTTAGTTACAAGACAGTTGGCTGTCGTGTCAGACTCTGTGTGGTCGGTCGGTTGGACCGACGGACAAAGGGGATACCCTGGTGGCTCTCGCCCGCCAGAAGGGGGGGCTTCGCCAAAACAAGAGTGGGGGGTAGCTAAGAGCAGGTGTAGGGGGGAGGTGTTTGTCAGTGAGTCATTTCGTCCGTCCATCCGTCCATCTGTCCATCTGTCCGTCAGTGAGTGAGTGAGTGAGTGAGTGAGTGAGTGAGTGAGTGAGTGAGTCAGTAAGTGAGTCAGTGAGTCTGTCCGTCCGTCTGTCAGTCTGTCAATCGATCACTTACTAAGTAAGTTAGTTAGCAATTCAGTTCAGTCAGATAATTATCTGTTGCAGTGAGCTCTGCCAGGAATTGGTACCGCCAAGGTACAAGTAAGTTAGCAATTTAGTTGAGTCAGCTAGTTAGCTACCTGTTGTAGTGAGGGATGTAGCTCCGACATTTCAGCCCAACAGCGCGCTGCCAGGAATTGGTACCGCAAAGGTACAAGTTAGTTAGTTAGTTAGTTAGTTACCTGCTGCAGTGAGGGACGTAGCTACGACATTTCAGCCCAACAGCGCTCTGCCAGGAATTGGTACCGCAAAGGTACAAGTTAGTTAGTTAGTTAGTTACCTGCTGCAGTGAGGGACGTAGCTCCGACATTTCAGCCCAAGAGCGCTCTGCCAGGAATTGGTACCGCAAAAGTACAAGTTAGTTAGTTAGTTAGTTACCTGCTGCAGTGAGGGACGTAGCTCCGACATTTCAGCCCAACAGCGCTGTGCCAGGAATTGGTACCGCAAAGGTACAAGTTAGTTAGTTAGTTAGTTAGTTGCCTGCTGCAGTGAGGGACGTAGCTACGACATTTCAGCCCAACAGCGCTCTGCCAGGAATTGGTACCGCAAAGGTACAAGTTAGTTAGTTAGTTAGTTAGTTATTTAGTTAGTTAGTTAGTCAAGTAGTTACCTGCTGCAGTGAGGGCATAGCTCCGACATTTCAGCCCAACAGCGCTCTGCCAGGAATCGGTACCGCAAAGGTACAAGTTAGTTAGTTAGTTAGTTAGTTAGTTACCTGCTGCAGTGAGGGACGTAGCTACGACATTTCAGCCCAACAACGCTCTGCCAGGAATTGGTACCGCGAAGGTACAAGTTAGTTAGTTAGTTATTTAGTTCGTTAGTTAGTTCGTTAGTTAGTTAGTTAGTAACCTGCTGCAGTGAGGGACGTAGCTCCGACATTTCAGCCTAACAGCGCTCTGCCGGGAATTGGTACCGCAAAGGTACAAGTTAGTTAGTTAGTTAGTTACCTGCTGCAGTGAGGGACATAGCTCCGACATTTCAGCCCAACAGCGCTGTGCCAGGAATTGGTACCGCAAAGGTACAAGTTATTTATTTAGTTTGTTAGTTACCTGCTGCAGTGAGGGACGTAGCTCCGACATTTCAGCCCAACAGCGCTCTGCACGGAATTGGTACCGCAAAGGTACAACTTAGTTAGTTAGTTAGTTAGTTATTTAGTTAGTTAGTTAGTTAGTTAGTTAGTTAGTTAGTTACCTGCTGCAGTGAGGGACGTAGCTCCGACATTTCAGCCCAACAGCGCTCTGCCAGGAATTGGTACCGCAGAGGTACAAGTTAGTTAGTTAGTTAGTTAGTTAGTTAGTTAGTTAGTTAGTTACCTGCTGCAGTGAGGGACGTAGCTCCGACATTTCAGCCCAACAGCGCTGTGCCAGGAATTGGTACCGCAAAGGTACAAGTTAGTTAGTTAGTTAGTTAGTTACCTGCTGCAGTGAGGGACGTAGCTCCGACATTTCAGCCCAACAACGCTCTGCCAGGAATTGGTACCGCAAAGGTACAAGTTAGTTAGTTAGTTAGTTAGTTAGTTATTTAGTTAGTTAGTTAGTTACCTGCTGCAGTGAGGGACGTAGCTCGACTTTCAGCCAAGAGCGCTCTGCCAGGAATTGGTACCGCAAAGGTACAAGTTAGTTAGTTAGTTAGTTACCTGCTGCAGTGAGGGACGTAGCTCCGACATTTCAGCCCAACAGCGCTGTGCCAGGAATTGTTACCGCAAAGGTACAAGTTATTTATTTAGTTAGTTAGTTACCTGCTGCAGTGAGGGACGTAGCTCCGACATTTCAGCCCAACAGCGCTCTGCCAGGAATTGGTACCGCAAAGGTACAACTTAGTTAGTTAGTTAGTTAGTTATTTAGTTAGTTAGTTAGTTAGTTACCTGCTGCAGTGAGGGATGTAGCTCCGACATTTCAGCCCAACAGCGCTCTGCCAGGAATTGGTACCGCAAAGGTACAAGTTAGTTAGTTAGTTAGTTATTTAGTTAGTTAGTTAGTTACCTGCTGCAGTGAGGGACGTAGCTCCGACATTTCAGCCCAACAGCGCTCTGCCAGGAATTGGTACCGCAAAGGTACAAGTTAGTTAGTTAGTTAGTTACCTGCTGCAGTGAGGGACGTAGCTCCGACATTTCAGCCCAACAGCGCTGTGCCAGGAATTGGTACCGCAAAGGTACAAGTTAGTTAGTTAGTTAGTTAGTTACCTGCTGCAGTGAGGGACGTAGCTCCGACATTTCAGCCCAACAGCGCTCTGCCAGGAATTGGTACCGCAAAGGTACAACTTAGTTAGTTAGTTAGTTATTTAGTTAGTTAGTTAGTTAGTTACCTGCTGCAGTGAGGGACGTAGCTCCGACATTTCAGCCCAACAGCGCTCTGCCAGGAATAGGTACCGCAAAGGTACAAGTTAGTTAGTTAGTTAGTTAGTTAGTTAGAAAGTTAGTTACCTGCTGCAGTGAGGGACGTAGCTCCGACATTTCAGCCCAACAGCGCTCTGCCAGGAATTGGTACCGCAAAGGTACAAGTTACCTGCTAGTGGACGTAGACATTTAGTTATTGGTTACAAGGTACTGCTGCAGTGAGGGACGTAGCTACGCAAAGTACGACATTTCAGCCCAACAGCGCTGTGCCAGGAATGGATTTACCGCAAAGGTTACTTAGTTAGTTATTTATTTAGTTAGTTAGTTACCTGCTGCAGTGAGGGACGTAGCTCCGACATTTCAGCCCAACAACGCTCTGCCAGGAATTGTACCGCAAAGGACAAGTTTTAGTAGTTAGTTAGTTAGTTAGTTTAGTTAGAGTTAGTTACCTGCTGCAGTGAGGGACGTAGCTCCGACATTTCAGCCCAACAGCGCTCTGCCAGGAATTGGTACCGCAAAGGTACAAGTTAGTTAGTTAGTTAGTTACCTGCTGCAGTGAGGGACGTAGCTCCGACATTTCAGCCCAACAGCGCTGTGCCAGGAATTGGTACCGCAAAGGTACAAGTTATTTATTTAGTTAGTTAGTTACCTGCTGCAGTGAGGGACGTAGCTCCGACATTTCAGCCCAAACAAGCGCTCTGCCAGGAATTGGTACCGCAAAGTACAATTAGTTAGTTAGTTAGTTAGTTATTTTAGTTAGTTAGTTAGTTACCTGCTGCAGTGAGGACGTAGCTCCGACATTTCAGCCCAACAGCGCTCTGCCAGGAATTGGTACCGCAAAGGTACAGTTAGTTAGTTAGTTAGTTAGTTACCTGCTGCAGTGAGGACGTAGCTCCGACATTTCAGCCCAACAGCGCTGTGCCAGGAATTGTTACCGCAAAGGTACAAGTTATTTATTTAGTTAGTTAGTTACCTGCTGCAGTAGACGTAGCTCCGACATCAGCCCAACAGCGCTCTGCCAGGAATTGTACCGCAAAGGTACTAGTTAGTTAGTTAGTTAGTTATTTAGTTAGTTAGTTAGTTAGTACCTGCTGCAGTGAGGACCTACACGTAGCTCGACATTTCAGCCCAACAGCGCTCTGCCAGGAATTGGTACCGCAAAGTACAAGTTAGTTAGTTAGTTAGTTATTTAGTTTAGTTAGTTAGTTACCTGCTGCAGTGAGGGACGTAGCTCCGACATTTTCAGACCCCAACAGCGCTCTGCCAATTCCGGTACCAAGTTAGTTAGTTAGTTAGTTAGTTAGTTACCTGCTGCAGTGAGGGACGTAGGGTACAAGTTAGTAGTTAGTTAGTTAGTTACCTGCTGCAGTGAGGGACGAATTACAACTTAGTTTAGTTATTAGTTAGTTATTTAGTTAGTTATTAGCCCAACAGCGCTCTGCAGGAATGGTATCCGCAAAGGTACTTAGTTAGTTAGTTAGTTAAGAAAGTTACTTTGCAGTTCGACGCGCGACCCACGTCACATCACTCAACGCTTAAGCGCTCCGACCACATCTTCCCACACACCAGTTAGACAAAAATCTCCTATTACAAGCTAGTTAGTTAGTTAGTCTAACGATAGTTACCTGCTGCAGTGAGGGGCGTAGCTCGCCGACACTCTTTCACTCGTCCATCCTCCAACCCCCGCGTACACCACTACCAAACCACAAACATCAACCGCGCTCTGCCAAGTTAGTTAGGTTAGTTAGTTAGGCATGAGGACTAAAGCTCCGTACATTTTAGCGCTGTGCCAGATTGAGGTAACGTCCGAGGGGAAGGGGGCTGGCCTTCTTGTTCAGCTCACCGACAGGAAACCTTCTGAATTGACAGCTGCTTGAAACACCTGTACGAGGGGAATTGAATTCGAATTAATTCCTGACAGCTGCTCGACACCACAGGAGAATATTGAATTTTATTTGAATCTGACAGGCTTGAAAACTGGCAGCAGTGAGGAATTTAAATTGGATTGAATCCAATCAGAATAGCCGCTAGAACACCCTGGGGCAGCAGTGAGAAATTCTGGATTGGATTTGAATTCCAATCAAGATGCTGCTTGAACACCTGTGGGCAAGCAGTAGGAATTTGAATTTGGATTTGATAGCATCTATCCAGTCACTGCAGAGACACACGCTTTGTTATATAGACCATTCATCCCAGGTATTGTATCTGGTGCCCATGGCATATACATAGGATAGGCAAATCACCATGATATGACCAAAGACGCGGTAGTTGATATCATACAAAAATCATATATTTAATATCAATTATAATATGATGCGCCAGCCAAAGTTTACCTATCAGACCGCCGGTATCATATTGATATCATATGATGACATGATATCATATGATATTCAATGCCACCCTACATATTACATCCGGTAAGCACAGCAATTATCGCTAGATTTTCCATTCTTTTTTTAATTGCACTGTCCTGTTGTCGTAGTCAGTTAGTACGCGTCACTGATCACCGTTTTATTCAGTGTGCTATCATATGATATCATATGATGGACCATGATATCAGTATTGATGACATGAATATCATTTATGGCACATTGATATCATATGATGACATGATATCATATCCCGGATCCCCTACAAAATACCCAATGTTATCCACATCAGCAACAGGCACATCGTTATCATTTATCGGCAGCCACATCCAGCACAGGCGCATCGCGTTAATCATTTATCGCAGCCACATCAGCACAGGCGCATCGTTATCATTTATCGCAGCCACATCAGCAACAGGCGCATCGGTATCATTATATCGCGCCACATCAGCACAGGCACATCAGGTTATCATTCTATCGCAGCCACATCAGAACAGGCCCAGCATAGGCACGAACACAAACGCAGGCACAGACATCGTGGCACTGGTCCAGGCACAGGGTGCTACCATTGATCAGTTCGTACCCTTCTCTCCTGTGCACGTCTCCCACATCAGAAACCCCGATGGCATAGACATCGGCACAGGCTCATCACTTATCAGGTTATCGCAGCCACATCAGAAAAAGCCACAGGCATCGCCGGCACAAGCGCAGGCACAGGCCCAGGCCCAGGCCCAGACAGGCAGCAGCTGTTATTAAGGGCCATTATCCGTTATTGGTCAGTGTGCGTACCTTCCTCTCAGTGTACATCTCCCACATCAAAACCCTATGGCATTCCACACCGCATAGGGCACATCGGTTTATCAGTTTATCGCAGCCACATCAGAAAAGCACAGGCGCCGGCACAAGGCGCATGGCACAGCGCGCCCAGGCACAGGCACAGCAACAGCTTGTTATTAAGGGCCATTTATCCATTATTGCGGTCCAGTGTTCGTACCTTCTCTCCAGTGACATCTCCCTTTTTTTTTTTTTTTTGTTTTTTTTTTTTTTTTTTTTCCCACACCAGGAACCCCGATGGCATAACATCGCACAGGCCACAATCGGTTATCAGTCTATCGCAGCCACATCAGAAAAGCACCGCACAGGCCACAAACGCAGGCACAGCAAAATTCTGGTTAACCATTTTGATCATAGCGTCGTACCTTCTCTCCAGTGTACATCTCCCACATCAGAACCCGATGCGTAGACATCGGCAGAAAGCAGACAGGTTCCTTTAGGACAGCAGCTCCGGGGCAGTCGCGTGACCGTGCCGAAGGTCTGGTCTTGATCTGCCGACTTCTCTTCATTCAGTACTCGGCTCAAGCCAAAGCAGGACACCTGGTGCAAGGTCCAGGTGTGGATGAGTGGGTGTTGAGGGAGAGGAGTGGCGTGTGGTGTGGGTGGGGGTGGGGGCTACCCCAGGCTCGAGGCTTTAGAATCTTCGACAGGGACCAAGAATTCAGAACACGCATACAAAACAAAGCGTTTTTCAGCCTAACTGAGGTGTAGGCGTCACCTATCTGTTAAACAAAACACCCACAACCCACCGTTCGGCCCTCCACCCTTGTGGTCCTCCCCTTACCGACCGTTGCCAAGCAGCCCTCTACCCCCACCCACCCCATCCAACCCACCCCAATCTCACAAACTTCCAACCCTTCAAGACCTTCCCCCCCCACCCCCACCCACCCACCCACCCAAAACCACCCCAAAACACCCCACAGCCCACCTTGGCCCTGCACCCTGATTGAGTCCTCTTTATCCGACTGACCGACCGACCGACCGACCCACACCCAATCTCAAAAACCTTCCAAACCCTCTCCAACCTATCCCCCCACCCACCCACCCACACACACACACCCAAACCACCCACAGCCCACATTGGCCCTCCACCCTTGGGTCTCCCCTTATCAACGTGATAGCAGCACATTGGATGCCTACACAGTCACCATCCGCCAACCCACAACCTCTACCCTCTCGCCTTAAACCCACCCCTAATCTCAAGGATTCTCACAAACTTGCCAAACTCTCTAAGCCCTAGCCACAAACAAGTCCTATGCAGCGTCCCACAAAAGCGGACACGGGAAAATTGGCGGAGGTGTGTTGGCAACACAAAACGAAAGGTGGCCAGGATGGAGACGACCGAAGCAAGGACCAGTACGCGACGTTGGCTGACGTGGTCAGCGCTTTAAGTTTTTTTTTTGTCCAAGTCGGACAGGAACGGACAAAACTGGGTTTTTAAAAAACATGGGGGCTCTTACCCCCCTGGGAAAACAGGGGGGGCCTCCGCCCCAAAAAAAAAAAAATCACTTAAAAAACAAAAAAAACTCACCAAAAAAAGAAACATTTATAAAAAAAAAAAAAAAGAATTCACCCCAAAACATCTTTACCACAAAGGAAACCCCCCCAAAAATCCCCAAACTTAAAACAAAAAAACCCACAAAAAAAAAACCAATTTTATAAAAAAAAAAAAATTTTTTTCCCAACCCCAAAAAAAAACATTTTTTAACCAAAACAGAAAACCCCCCCCAACAAAAACTCCCACCTTGGACCCTTCCATCCTCCCGGCGTCTCTTGTTCGAGGATAGCCAACC
>JAJSRW010000779.1:0-46111 GCA_022414725.1 Microglena sp. YARC | reverse complement strand
CAATTGCTCGCTTCACTAAGCAGAACACTGGAGGCGAGAGTCATACAGCACCGGACAAAGACGGTACCTGGACTCACCGACATGCGCCTCTATCCAGTCAACCGTGCAGGCGAAGAAACATCCCGCCTTTGCTTCCCTTGTGGTCAGAGCTGTGCCAACCACACACAGTTCTCCATGTTAATCCCACCTTTGCAGAAACAGACACACAACCCAACCCAACAACCCAGTAACATTGAGCGTCCGTGACAGAACGGAACATGGTGCGGCAGGCGGATGACAGGATGCCCTACTCTTCGGGGACCACCAAACCCCCCGAGGCGAGCACACATTATGGGAAAGAATGCTGGACATGACACCGCCACACTCCGCACTACCATGATCGGAACATCCTCCGCATTCTTCCACCTGCCCCACCTGCCCGCTGTCACAGCATACACTGCCATTCAGACCACATGTCCTCCTCGAATTCTCTCCCACCAGCTAACGTGGTCAGCGTCTACGTGACCACTTATCGGATGCATCAGTGGGTAAGGCATCGCGCCACCAGCGATGGAAAGCTGACAGCTGACGCGACGCACCAACAGTGACAGATCACACGACTATATACCTTTGGAGATGTAACGTATCTAACCTTCCAGCAGATGCATCCCAAGACCTTGCCAGCTCAGGACAACTTCTCATTCTGTCCAACTGGGGAAAGGAACAAGGCCTGCCCATTCGCCGAGTCACTCTCAACCTGCCCCACGCTCAGTAATGGGGAAAGTGCTCGACCGCCCAGCGAGCATAGGAGCACTCCGGGACATCCTACGGACACCTTTCACACACGGGCGCGAAAAGAGAACCATTGGTCACTCCAAGTGATCCAATCAGACCTCTGACTGATGCTTCTGTGGTGCATCTTACCCTCAATCAGAGGCACTCCGTAACGAGTCTGTACTCAAACCCCTACCCCTACTTGGATAGTTGCTACACCAGCACCCGCCACTACCCAACCTGTCCAAGGTTTCGGTTTTGCCGCCTGGACGCGTACGCAGTCGTGCAAAGGACGGCAACCTGAGCCCTGTGCTCGCCCATTACACGACCAACAACAGCATACTCTCTCTTCTCTTTCCCCTCCAGGATACAGAAGAGCTACAGTGCCACCAAACCCGCTGCATCAACTGGTATGACACATCGGCACCAGCTTGCATTCTACCTCCATCTTCCTGATCCGCAGGCCACCCATCTACAACAGTGAGGCATTGACTTCGAGTGAGACGCTGCAGCCAACCTCTGCTCCTCTTCTCAGTCGTTGCACGGCCCCCACCTCACCCCTGCTGATTACTTGCTCACAATGGCCAGCACTCCATCTCCTACCTCATCCACCCCAGCCGGTGACAACCATGAAGAACCCAAGACTTCTTCACGACGGCAGCTGGGATGATGTCTAAGCTTCGTTTTGCGACCAGGTCAGAGTTCCCGGAAGGCCAAGCAGCAGTTTACCAAGCGGTGTCCACTTGCGCTTTCCCAGTGCACTTGGACCCCCCACTCCAGCTTCACTCCTGCCTGGCCGCCTACAAGGAGGCCTTACTAGCTGCCTCAGTCACATGGACCCCAACTATTTTCTGCAGGAGGGGGGGATTAACAACAGTATGCCAGACGGAGCCAGGTCACACCCAATGCAGATAGAAGGGCCCTACATCCAGACTGTGGACCTCTTCATCGGTCATCATCGGGATGGGGGGCACTGAGGCGCACACGCAAAGAGGATGGCAGCACATGCTCAACAGAATGACCCCAGCCTGTAGCGCGGACTATGGAGGATTTGAAGAGAGGGCTACAAAGGGATCGTGTCCCCCCCATGCAACATACTGAGAAGGACAACGACAAGCAGGGCATTCACTAGTTCCTACCGCAAGCCACCTATTAGAAAAACTTGCTCAAGACAAAGTCTGCGCTGAATTGCTCCTGCTAGGCTTCATAGAGCCAGCTCCTTCAGCTCAGCATAGCAGCAAATCCTGTTCGTCGCCTTGAAGAAAGGACCTGATGGCCAGTACCACTGCAAACAGAGTGTGCTAACAACTACAAGGCCATCAACCTCCTGACCAAAAGACATGCACACAGGTTTCCCAAATTGCAGAGGAATTATTCCAAGACCTGGGTGATCCAAGTGGTTTACACGAGTAGACCTGCGCTCGGGCTTTCTACCAAGTCCACTTGTCTGCCGGCTGCCCAGATTTCTCAGCCTTTTGGTGGGACAAGCAGCTCTACAGGTTCAAGCGTGTGCCCATTCGGACTGAAAACAAGCACCAGCTTACTTCCAGAAGGTCATTGGAAACTGAGTTGGGCAAACGTGGTCTCCTCAAGTTCAGCAAGGTTTTCATTGATGACATTCTGGTCCACAGCGCCACCTTTGCTGATCACATCAAGGACGTGGAAGCAGTATACAGTGTCTCATCGACATTGGCCTCCGCATACACCCTGACAAGTCCTGCTTCGCACTCGACGCAGTCGATTTCTTAGGCTTCGATGTCACAGCAACCATGGTCTCACCCCGCAAGCAGCCAAAGTCCAAGCTATCAAGGACCTGCCCCTAACCCAAGCAACCTCAAGGACCTCAAGAACATCCTGGGTAAGCTGCGCTACTACGGTTTGTTTTTGTGAAAACTTTTTCAGCCATAGCCAGACCCTCAATGACCTCACCAAGAACGATGTCAAGTGGACTTGGGGACCTGAGCACACAGCAGCCTAATGGACGCCATTAGGAGGAATATCAGCACACCAGGCAAGGTTTTGCGACGCTTTGACATCAACGCGCGCACCCTCATCCACTGTGACTGGGAGCCAACATGGATTAGGAGCAGTGCTCGGCCAGCTCGACTCGGAAGGTAACGAATACCTCGTCGCCTCGTGCCAGCCGCAGCCTTAACAAGCATGAAGCAGGGTACAGCAGCAGCTTCAAAGGAGAAATGCTGGCTGCTTGCTGGCTTGCAAGATCTTCCGAGTATATGTCTTCGGACTACATTTCACACTGGTCACTGATCACCAGCCTCTGCTGTGGATGTTCTCCATTGCCAACGTCACCGGTGCCATCGCTCGATGGGCATGCATGCTGCAGTCATTTGATTTTGACATCATGCACAGACCAGGTGCACAGCATGGCAACCGCTGACGCACTGTCTAGGTTTCCAGCCCCACTGCAGAGGACAACACTGGCTCTCGGCATTGACCTGGACAGCGACCTATACGCGGCATTTCCAACAGTGCGTCCCACACCCCTTATGTGCCCCTAGACTTGACACTAGGGCACATCGTGGACTACGTCCTTGACGTCAGATCTGTCTTATCCATCTGCACAACACCCTTGCCTGCCGCCGTCACATACATGGCCCAGAATGGCATACTCTATACGGAGGATGTGCGGGGGAATGTGTGCAGGATTGGAAGCAGCACTGCGCAATGGCATCCAAGTTAACAGGTATATCTACAGCGACATTGCGCCCCGCTGCTCAGACAGTCGCCCGCTATAGGACACAAGCTTTGACCAACCTCTACCCCCATCTGCTCAAGTCATACGCCTGCGACCCATGCCTTCACGACGCCCTGCCCCAGGATGTGACCAAGATCACACCAGAAACAGCTCATGACCCGCAGCTGTGAACGACCAATCACAGTGGCTCATCATAGCCGGTCCAGAGTGCCTAGACTTCAGCCCGGCAGGAGTGCAACAGAGGACTCAAGGGACCCGGGCGCCGCCGCTCCTGCAGGCTTGTACCACCGTCATAGGTACATCCAGCAGCTACACAGCATCCTCGGCAACCCCTCTACAATCGTGGAGAATGCAGCAATGCAGCACAACTTCCATATCACAACATATTGCTACGCAAGACTTCAACGCAGTCAACAGAACTCTTGGCCTCCCTAGTCTGCGTGGATGCTGCAACATTCGACTCAGGAGCGCACAGACTCCGCAACAAGTGGCAGAACTTGGTTGACCCCCTTGATCTCCAGCTCCAGCTCAAACAAGACCCGTCGGACTGCCAACATTTCAGCCAACGCCTTCTTGGATCCAGGACGGAGTCCTACAAGGGTCTACAGATCAGACACAGCCCCTTTTTTTGCTTAGCAAACAAGATCGGACAAAGAGCGCAACGTACTGCCTACTCTAGTAGTCGCGTACCCTCTGTCCCGAGCCTTCAGACCTGACAAGCCAGGCAGCATCTACTCTCTCCAGGGCGGCGCATGGTCTGAAACCAAACCCTTCTGAGAGAGAACGCATGCTCGGATACTACACAGGAGCAACAGCAGCACCAGGTCTCACTCAAAACCAGAGGCATGTCCTCACAGGCAACAGCATGGATCAGCGAGCCTTGGTAGCAATCATCAGAAAGACCTTGGAAAATGGCAATCCCTTACACGTCTGACATCTATGCTAGAATTTCAGCCACCCACCAGACCTGAGATTGCTACCTTCTCCCAGCCCTGCTCTTCTTCTGACAACTTCTCCAGCTATCCCAGCAATTCTGGCGGTCGCCATATCAGACCCCACGCCTCCGACACGCCAGTTCTATGGCACTGAGCTTGCTTGCCTGCTGGCAGTCACCAGGAGCAAGGCTGTCAAGCCACACATCTGGCCATCAAAACCACCTGCCACCAGCCAACAGCCAACAGCCACCAGCCATCAGCCAACAGCCACCAGCCAACAGCCAACAGCCAAACAGACCCCGCAGCCGTTGCAACACTTCCCTCATTTGCCTCTTCTACCATCTTCAGCTCCAAGTCCTCCACTCGCCCCAGGCAGACAGTTGGATACTGACCTGCGCCTTGCTGCAAATGTCCAAGGACACTGACGGTCTAGACATCCACTATGATCAGTTTGTCTTAGAGTACTTGAGGCGAGGAGTCCTCGGATCCAACTGGACGAAACATCGTACTAGGGCGGGTACTGGCAAGGTCAAGAAAGTACAGGCTCGGCGCATCTCCAACTGGAGAAGAAGAGGACATACGCATCCTGGCCAACGGCATTGAACGCATCGTCCCAGCCCCCAGCCAGAGAGTCCATCTCATTCAGAGGGCCCACGAGACCAGCGGACACTTTTTGGGGCACGCAGAACAGCTTACTTAGTGGTCAGCTCTTTCTGGTGGCACGGCGTGGTCAAACGATGTCAAAAGCTCTGGTCAAGACATGCAAGATCTGTGACCAAGCCATGGCCTACTTCAACCAGCCAACAGCCACATTGCAATCCCACCCGATTCATGGCCTCTCTCTTTGCTTGGGGAATTGATTTGTTGGTCCCTACAACAAGACACAGCCAGGGGCAACACTATGCTCATGCACGCCGTGGAGTATTTCAGCGCCGCACTCGTAGTGGTCCCCATCCCAGCCAAGGAGGCCATACATACGGTATACGCGCACTCTCATGGAGTCTTGGCACACTTTGGCCATACGCGCTCTGCATCATCTCTGACAATAGGACCAGAGTTCCAAGGCAAATTCAAGGAACATCTGCTTCACAACTTCATTGACCACAGGACGATCCACCCTAACCACCCTCAGGGCAACGGTTTTTGTGGAGCGAAGCGTAAGGTACCATCAAGGCAGCCTTGACCAAGATCTGCTCTGAAAAACCTGGCCATTGACACATGGACAATTGACATAGCCAAGGTCGTTACAGCGTACAACTGTAGCCCTCAGGAGACTACTAAGTGCGCCCCCTTCACTCTGCTGTACGCCCGCCGGGCTCCCGTCATGAACAACCCTGAGGCACAGCTTGCCATGACAGCGCCGCTGCCTGACCTGACAGACAGCACACAGGTGCAAGCTCTGACAGACACTCTCCTGGAGCGCGCTCAATGGATCAGAGAGAGTCAGCCCAACTATTGCCCAATCACATAGCAATCGCCCACCACAGGGACAACCCTGCACTACGCAAAGATCAGGGGGGGGCTATCACCCTCGCCTACGCAAATTCCAGGTGGGAGACTTTGTGTACATCCGCCGTCCCAACGTGCGCAACTCCTTGCAGATGGGCTGCCCAAGGCATGATCCTGCGCATCATCGACCTCAAACCATCTGAAGTCGTCGTCTTGCAAGGACGTTGCGGTTGCACCATCACCAACCATGCCCGCAATTTGTCTCCTTGCCACCTCCCTAACTTGGATGGCACAATCAGGCCAGACTTAGCAGTCCCCACCCCCAGCCTAGCCTGCAGCGTCTGCAACTTCCCTGACAACGCAAATTGCATGCTACTCTGCGACGGCTGTGAGCAGGTTACCACACTCACTGCCTTGACCCACCTCTCTCTGCAGTTCCCGTCGAGGACTGGTTTTGCCCCAACTGCAAAGCCAGCGGCATCACTGCAATCCCCGCGGGACGCATACCCAGAAGCACCACCAGAAGGAACCTAACCTTTTCCCCACCCCGCAGACTCGCTCCAGAGACAGAGCCGCCCTCGCCTGCCAACAGATGCTTGTCATCAAACAAGTCAGAGTCCAAGGCGGCCTTCGACAAAGCTGTCTGGGGCACTGCCTCCTTCCAAGGACCACTGTCCAGGCCATGGTACTTCAAGCTAACTACGATGACGGCCAAGTCATTCAAGCTCACCATGGCTGGACTCAAAAAACTTAACCCACTCCCCACAGGCACACAGAGGCCCTTACCACTGCACACCTGTGCTCCCCTGCCTCAACCGTGCATGCAGGCATCCAACGCACACCATCCTGGCGTCTGAGGACAACCCATCCTGTGAAGTGTACCACACATGAGCACACTATTGCTCACCTCAACTCCTTACATTCCCTCCTACCTCAGGTGATGGTTAACACTGCAGAATATCGTGACAGCACCCATGCACTCACATGGGACTGCTTGCCCCGTTACGCACCCAAATTTCACATCCATTGGGCACAGCGATACAATGGCCAACCACCCCTTGCAGATGATTTACTCTGTCTTGGCCCATGCTACTATGGTGAACCTCGATAACCCCCAAGGCCATGTCCTTCAACTCCCCACTGAATCTGTCCAACAGTACACTACACGCATTCACTTCTCCAAGCTGCCTGGCACCACCAGCAAGCTGACCTGATCACAATTTTCAACAGGGTAGAGGAAACCAGGCGCATTAAATGGAGCATACCCATACCCAGTGCGATGTACCATATTTCACTCGTCGCCTACCTGACGTTGAAGCGCTGGACCCACCTGACTCACATGCGTCTACATGCCACCAACACATGGACCAAGGGTCAGGTTTAACAACCTATGGCGCCCACCCCCCCTCAGCCTTACTGGACTTTGCTTCCAACCCCCCTCCCATCTACTACATGGCAATGCGTCCTCGATTTATGGAATACATCACCCCACACAACACTCATGTTCCAGTGGTCTAGACACACTCTTACACAACCCACCATACCCACCGTCTGGTTTGGTTATGCAGGCTGTGTAGCAGACAGGCAGCTTGCATAACCCAGACATGCCTTGTGCCTGTGATGGACCAGTTACGACTAGCCCACAGGTTGTCAAGTTTGTTTGTTAATCCATGTGGGAGGGGGGGGTGCAGAGGACATACGTCTTCATTCCTGGGGCAACACACGTCCTAGTGATCGCAACAGTTCTGGGGTTCTTTTTGTTTTCTTGCTTCATGTTCCGAGTTGCGTTACATATACGCAACACGATCCCAAACTTACTTCAAAAACAAGTTTGCAGCACCACTGGTTTGCTGACTGGAAGCCTCTAGGAGGGACAGTCAGCACTTGCAATATGACCAGATGAGGATTTTCGCCCAGTTACATCAACTTCTTTCAACTTGGACACCACGGATTTTTCTAACTGGCCACTGTATTACATGCCTCCAGATTTATTCGGCCGGTCCCATACTTGATCTTTGTTGACTCTCAAGGTTTTACCTCTTTAAGTAATAGACGTGGCTTTAGTCCCTTTCCCGTTCCGACATAACCACCACCTACCTTTTATTCTTCATTCCGTGCAGAGGGGGGGGGGAACTAGGTGGTGCGTCCTGCTTTACCATACTGATACACCTGTACATACCTTTTTGGGTAACCAGCAACATCAACCTCATCTGCTCGATACCAGCAGCACGGGGGGGGAAGGAGAGATTTCCAGATTTTTTTTCTCTAACAGAAATTACAATCAACTCTTCCCGTTACCACTTCTCTTTTTCACTACACTCACTCCCATTCCGTAGTGAAGGGGGGAATTGCAGTGTAACATACCTATCCTTAGGAGCACGCATACAGCCGTGACAGCTGTCACACGCAATTGCGTGTTTACCTACGTAACACTAAAAGCAGGGGAAATACCCTGTACACACACACACACACACACCAAGAGCGGACTTCGACCAGATCTGAGCCCAGGTAGCCCAGATCTGGCTGAGTCGACCCGCCGTAGCCGTGGCCAGCTACCTGGGATTACTCGGTTACACATACCAATTAATTAATTAAGTAATTAATTAGCTGACGCTGGTAATAACACGAGACTGTTATATGGCACTTGTCTTAACACAAGACATAACAATGCAGTGCCGTAGCATAACTCCTCTCGCCAGCGCATGCCCATGTAGCCCAGATCTGGCAGAGTCGACCCGCCGTAGCCGTGGCCAGCTACCCACAGCTACCTAGGGTTTCTCGGTTACACATACCAATTAATTTATTAAGTAATTAATTAGCTGACGCTTGTGATAACACGAGACTCTTATCAGGCACTTGTGATAACACGAGACATAACAATGCAGTGCCGTAGCATAACTCCTTTCGCCAGCACATGCAAAACCATAGTTACGATCATACCCTAAAGGACAGAAGAGTTGATAAGTCGATTGAGACGACCGATTCTCTCTCATTCAACTATCAAACTCTTGTCCAGGTGCGTCGGGATATCACTTCATGATAGGTCACTGCTAGGCGCTACTTGCTACCCCTTGCAGTAAGTGTTGGCCTTGTCGTGACACCAACCCGTCACGACAATCCAATGCGACTGTCACGAATCATGAATAATCATGTTAGGCTTTGCACCGCTTGACCCTGTCGTGGCATTGCAATCCCACCTTCCGACCGTCTCCGGCAAGCTATGTATGTTCACTTAGAAACCGCAGTTTTATCTTCTATTGTTCCTAGAACAAATTGTAACTCATTCAACTATCAAACTCTTGTCCAGAACAACCTCGGGTAATCAACCCTCTGCGTCTTCCAAGTCTCTACCGCTACCGGCCCACGGAAACCTCCGTTGCAAGCTCCAATCCCCGGTATCCCGACTTAGGTATACAGAGACCCCACACCTTTGGTACCCCTGCCAGGGCTGCAGGATGGACCTCTGGGGCAGGTAGACCCCAAAGGTGTGGGGTCTCTGTATACCTAAGTCGGGATACCGGGGATTGGAGCTTGCAACGGAGGTTTCCGTGGGCCGGTAGCGGTAGAGACTTGGAAGACGCAGAGGGTTGATTACCCGAGGTTGTTCTGGACAAGAGTTTGATAGTTGAATGAGTTACAATTTGTTCTAGGAACAATAGAAGATAAAACTGCGGTTTCTAAGTGAACATACATAGCTTGCCGGAAACGGTCGGCATGGTGGGATTGCAATGCACGACAGGGGTCAAGCGGTGCAAGAGCCTAACATGATTATTCATGATGCGTGACAGTCGTATTGGATTGTCGTGACGGGTTTGGTGTCACGACAAGGCCAACACTTACTGCAAGGGGTAGCAAGTAGCGCCTAGCAGTGACCTATCATGAAGTGATATCCCGACGCACCTGGACAAGAGTTTGATAGTTGAATGAGAGAGAGAATCGGTCGTCTCAATCGACTTATCACTCTTCTGTCCTTTAGGGTATGATCGTAAACTATGGTTTTGCATGTGCTGGCGAAAGGAGTTATGCTACGGCACTGCATTGTTATGTCTCGTGTTATCACAAGTGCCTGATAAGAGTCTCGTGTTATCACAAGCGTCAGCTAGATTAATTACTTAATAAATTAATTTGGTATGTGTAACCGAGAAACCCTAGGTAGCTGTGGGTAGCTGGCCACGGCTACGGCGGGTCGACTCTGCCAGATCTGGGCTACATGGGCATGCGCTGGCGAGAGGAGTTATGCTACGGCACTGCATTGTTATGTCTTGTGTTAAGACAAGTGCCATATAACAGTCTCGTGTTATTACCAGCGTCAGCTAATTAATTACTTAATTAATTAATTGGTATGTGTAAGAGTAATCCAGGTAGCTGGCCACTGCTACGGCGGGTCGACTCAGCCAGATCTGGGCTACCTGGGCTCAGATCTGGTCGAAGTCCGCTCTTGGTGTGTGTGTGTGTGTACAGGGTATTTCCCCTGCTTTTAGTGTTACGTAGGTAAACACGCAATCGCGTGTGACAGCTGTCACGGCTGTATGCGTGCTCCTAAGGATAGGTATGTTACCACTGCAATTCCCCCCCTTCACTACGGAATGGAGTGAGTGTAGTGAAAAAAGAGAAGTGGTAACGGGAAGAGTTGATTGTAATTCTGTTAGAGAAAAAAAATCTGGAAATCTCTCCTTCCCCCCCCGTGCTGCTGGTATCGAGCAGATGAGGTTGATGTTGCTGGTTACCCAAAAAGGTATGTACAGGTGTATTCAGTATGGTAAAGCAGGACGCCACCACCTAGTTTCCCCCCCCCCTCTGCACGGAGTGAAGAATAAAAGGTAGGTGGTGGTTATGTCGGAAACGGAAAGGGACTAAAGCCACGTCTATTACTTAAAGAGGTAAAACCTTGAGAGTCAACAAAGATCAAGTATGGGACCGGCCGAATAAATCTGGAGGCATGTAATACAGTGGCCAGTAGAAAAAATCGTGGTGTCCAAGTTGAAAGAAGTTGATGTAAACTGGGCGAAAATCCTCATCTGGTCATATTGCAAGTGCTGACTGTCCCTCTAGAGGCTTCCAGTCAGCAAACCAGTGGTGGCTGCAAACTTGTTTTGAAGTAAGTTTGGATCGTGTTGCGTATATGTAACGCAACTCGGAACATGAAGCAAGAAAACAAAAAGAACCCAGAACTGTTGCGATCACTAGGGACGTGTGTTGTCCCAGGAATGAAGACGTATGTCCTCTGCACCCCCCCTCCCGCATGGATTAACAAACAAACATGACAACCTGTGGGCTAGTCGTAACTGGTCCATCACAGGCACAAGGCATGTCTGGGTTATGCAAGCTGCCTGTCTGCTACACAGCCTGCATAACCAAAACCAGACGGTGGGGTATGGTGGGTTGTGTAAGAGTGTGTCTAGACCACTGGAACATGAGTGTTGTGTGGGGTGATGTATTCCATAATCGAGGACGCATTGCCATGTAGTAGATGGGAGGGGGGGTTGGAAGCAAAGTCCAGTAAGGCTGAGGGGGGGGTGGGCGCCATAGGTTGTTAAACCTGACCCTTGGTCCATGTGTGGTGGCATGTAGACCATGTGAGTCAGGTGGGTCAGCGTTCAACGTCAGGTAGGCGACGAGTGAAATATGGTACATGCACTGGGTATGGGTATGCTCCATTAATGCGCCTGGTTTCCTCTACCCTGTTGAAAATTGTGATCAGGTCAGCTTGCTGGTGGTGCCAGGCAGCTTGGAGGAAGTGAATGCGTGTAGTGTACTGTTGGACAGATTCAGTGGGGAGTTGAAGGACATGGCCTTGGGGGTTATCGAGGTCACCATAGTAGCATGGGCCAAGACAGAGTAAATCATCTGCAAGGGGTGGTTGGCCATTGTATCGCTGTGCCCAATGGGATGTGAAATTTGGTGCGTAACGGGGCAAGCAGTCCCATGTGAGTGCATGGGTGCTGTCACGATATTCTGCAGTGTTAACCATCACCTGAGGTAGGAGGGAATGTAAGGAGTTGAGGTGAGCAATAGTGTGCTCATGTGTGGTACACTTCACAGGATGGGTTGTCCTCAGACGCCAGGATGGTGTGCGTTGGATGCCTGCATGCACGGTTGAGGCAGGGGAGCACAGGTGTGAGTGGTAAGGGCCTCTGTGTGCCTGTGGGGAGTGGAGGACTTGGAGCTGAAGATGGTAGAAGAGGCAAATGAGGGGAGTGTTGCAACGGCTGCGGGTCGGTGGCTGTTGGCTGTTGGCTGTTGGCTGGGGGCTGTTGGCTGATGGCTGGTGGCTGTTGGCTGTTGGCTGGTGCAGGTGGTTTTGATGGCCAGATGTGTGGCTTGACAGCCTTACTCCTGCTGACTGCCAGCAGGCAAGCAAGCTCAGTGCCATAGAACTGGCGTGTCGGAGGCGTGGGGTCTGATATGCGACCGCCAGAATTGCTGGGATAGCTGGGAGAAGTTGTCAGAAGAAGAGCAGGGCTGGGAGAAGGTAGCAACTCAGGTCTGGTGGGTGGCTGAAATCCTCAGTCACCAGGAGCAAGGCTGTCAAGCCACACATCTGGCCATCAAAACCACCTGCACCAGCCAGCAGCCAACAGCCACCAGCCATCAGCCAACAGCCCCCAGCCAACAGCCAACAGCCAACAGCCAACAGCCACCGACCCGCAGCCGTTGCAACACTCCCCTCATTTGCCTCTTCTACCATCTTCAGCTCCAAGTCCTCCACTCGCCCCAGGCAGACAGTTGGATACTGACCTGCGCCTTGTCTGGCAATGTCCAAGGACACAGACGGTCTAGACATCCACTCTGATCAGTTTGTCTTAGAGTACTTGAGGCGAGGAGTCCTCGGATCCAACTGGACGACATCTCGTACTAGGCGGGTACTGGCAAGGTCAAGAAAGTACAGGCTCGGCGCATCTCCAACTGGAGAAGAGAGGATCATACGCATCCTGGCCAACGGCATTGAACGCATCGTCCCAGCCCCCAGCCAGAGGTCCATCCTCAATTGCAGTGGTAACATACCTATCCTTAGGAGCACGCATACAGCCGTGACAATGATATCAGGAGGGGCTAAGACAGCAAAATGAAAAAACAATACCGTATTGAACACCCACACAATGATTTTACCGTCTGCGGCCGTCAGTTTGTGCTACAGTTATATTAAATCATACAGTTGGTCGGAAACTTGAACTTCTTACTGAAAACTTCTTAGTGAAAAGGCAGGGACAGCCGGACAACAGGAGGGACAAAGAGCTACTACATAGCTTTCCCTTATAACTCCGAGCTGCAGCTTCTAGGCAGCTCCCCTGCCTGACTATTGAGCCAAACCCAACACAACCTAATGCACCTTGAAGCGCAGTCAGCTGTCTAGAACTGCTGAAATATTTGGGTGCAGCACAGCGGCTTGCTTAAGAAGCTGCCTAGAAGCTAATGCTCGTAGCCGAAAACAAAAGCTATGCGCTACTCTTGACCCTAGGGGGCGTATTTTATAAAGCACGGTGAAGGCATTTGATCCTGAGCGCGTCGCAAAGCTACGCGAAAATAATTGGCATCGAGAAGAGCGGGGTATGACAACGGGGGAGGGTTTATTTCTGTACTTCTGTACTCCTTACAGCTTTGCACCCTTTGCTTGCAGCTTTGCTTGGCAGTTCACGAATAATAATGGATGAAACGTCGAATAATAATGGATGAAACGTCGAATAATAATGGATGAAACTGTCAGACGCGTCTGAGGACCCCTCCCGCCGGGCCGTATGATGTGGAGCCAGCTTGTCTTGGGTTAACCTGGGGTCAACATTGGCCTGTCAATGACACTGTAACATGATACCATTTAGGGTACGTGAGGGTATGCAAACCCTAGCTTCAGCCACCCCGCCCCTACTGCCACCCTGGTGCCGCCAGAGGAGGTGACGCCACGCCAGACGCAGACGCCTGACAAACACTCTTTCGTCCTTCTGGCACCTACCGCGTTTAATTCCCTTACACTAGCTCTGTGCTAACTTGTATCCAATGCGCCCCCCTAAACGTTCCGCGCAAAAGTTAAAGGCGCCTGCGAAGAAGGGTCCAGCAGGGTTCGCAGGCGGCAAGCTTGCAGGGGCCATTCGTGCTGCTGCGAAGGATGAAGAGTTCGATTCCGAAGACGGTGCTGATAGCCTTTCCGACGATTCCCAATTAGAGCTAGACGGTTCGGATGACGATGGAGCTGAGGTCGGGGGCTTAGGTGACAGTGGGGGAGCGGAGGAGAGCGATGAGGATGAGGATGGTGATGATGAGGATGAGGACAACTTCGATGATGGAGAGGACCTGTTGCAAGCTTCCATGGGCAAAGGTGCGTATAAGTTGGTTGGAAGTTTTTTGGGAATTGCAGGGGTGAAGCCCCCACCCCACCCCACCCCACCTAGCTTGTTTGTTTGCGGGATTATCATCTGTGCCAGCGGCAGGGTGTCCTCATGGAAGGGTAGGGTAGGGTTCGTGCCGCAGTCAGCACTGCGGTTCGATTATGTGGTGTGCTCTTTAACCTCATGCCAGCATGCATGTATGTTTGTTCGTGTGTGTGTGTCGTCATGTTTGTTCTTTTGGGTACACCATGTTATGTTACGTCATGTTTGTCCGTGTGTCTGTTAGGTCATTAGATGTCGTTAGATGTTATGTCCGCTCGTGTTTGTCATGTTGTGTCTTGTTCGTTTGTGTGTCAAGTCATGCCAGGTCATGTGTTTATGTGAATTCATGTCATGGTAGTTCATGTGTATGTCATGCCATGTGATTATCATGCGTGTTCATGCATGCACCCCTCTGTGTCCACGCGTGTCATTAGTTGGTGATACAGACATGCACTTCCTAATGCATATGTCATGTGTGCATCATGTCATGTCAGGTTGTCCTTAAGCCTACTCACCGTCTTCGGCAGTCGCATCAATAAGTTTAATTGCTGGATATGTAGCACGTAGATATATAGGGCTGCTCACTGTATCCAGGCAGAGTAAAAATACTTGTGTCGTCCCGGAGTATTAATGCATTCAATCGGGCTTGGTTACATTGTTCCAGCCGCGTACAAAGGGCTTGGTACATTGTGACTGCCCTGCTCTCCGAGATCTTGATAAACAATGTGGCCACTGCTCTCATGTTTCTCTTATGTCACAACTATAAAATCTTACAAATTAACATGAATCTGCATAATCCTAAAAATAAGCACTCCAAAAAACGAACACAACTCTTAATAAGCCTTCAATTTTAAAATTACGACTCCTCATAATCCTAATGTAAAAAAAAAAAAACGACTCTTGATACCGGTAATCCTCAACATTTCCAAAATTCACCAATTAAGATGAGTAGTCATCATCCTAAAAATTCACATGAACTCGTTTTAATCCTAAAAATTAACAAGAATTGAAAGATCAAAAGACTCATTATAAAAATAATATGAATGATTCTGAATAATTCCCCCCCCCCCCACCCCCCGACACCCCTTCCCCCCCAAAATTAAAACTTTGTAATCCTTAAAATCAAGGTAAACTTGTTTTAATCCCTTTTAGGTGACGGTCCCTCCAGTGGCTGGAAGGGAAACCCTATGTATGACGACAGCGAAGACGTCGTGCCTGACTTAGACGGTACGAGGGAGGAGGAGGGGGGGGGGGGCGGGGGGGAGGGGAGGAGGCGGATAACAGGGAGGAGGGGGGGGGCAAAGGAGGGAAAGGGGGAGGGGGGGGGGGGGCGGAGGGAGGAGAGGGGGGGGAGAGGGGAGGGGAAGAGGCGGAGGGAAGGGGCGGAGGGGGGAGGGAGGAGGAGGGGGAGAGGGAGGGAGAGCGGGGAGGGGGGAGGACAAACAGGAGTGGGAGAGCAGGGAGGAGGCGGAGGGGGAGGAGGGAGGCGGAGGCCTATTGGCCTGATCAGATGTACTAATGGTTCAAGCCATCGCTTACAACACATGTTATATCATGTTGTATCATGTCATGTCATGTGTGTAGTATGTCATGTCATTTTCATGTCAGTGTGTAAGTATGTCATGTCATGTGTGTAGTATGTCTTGTCATGTGTGCATCATTTCATGTTTGTTCATTACTCCGTGTGCATGCCCATCACTAGTTGCCGCCTTGCCCCATCATTGCCGCATGGACACATGGTCCTATTCTGGTATTTTGTGTGACTTTCCTGCATCTCCCTGAGGCACCTTGTGCCAACTAGTGCCACCTTGTCCCACCTGGACACATGGTCCTATTCTGGTATTTTGTGTGACTTTCTTGCATCACCGTGAGGCACCTTGTGCCAACTAGTGCCACCTTGCCCTACCGTGTTGCATGGTCCTATTCTAGTGTTTTGTGTGACTTTCTTGCATCACCGTGAGGCACCTTGTGCCAACTAGTGCCACCTTGTCCCACCAGGTTGCATGGTCCTATTCTGGTATTTTGTGTGACTTTCCTGCATCACCGTGAGGCACCTTGTGCCAACTAGTGCCACCTTGTCCCACCAGGTTGCATGGTCCTATTCTGGTGTTTTGTGTGAGTTTCTTGCATCACCGTGAGGCACCTTGTGCCAACTAGTGCCACCTTGTCCCACCAGGTTGCATGGTCCTATTCTGGTGTTTTGTGTGACTTCCTTGCATCACCGTGAGGCACCTTGTGCCAACTAGTGCCACCTTGTCCCACCAGGTTGCATGGTCCTATTCTGGTGTTTTGTGTGACTTCCTTGCATCACCGTGAGGCACCTTGTGCCAACTAGTGCCACCTTGCCCCACCTGGTTACATGGTCCTGTGTACCTGTACACGAATGGGGATTAGTCAGCCTATCCACGAAAAAAGCAGACAAGGCCGTATTCGGTGTCATATCCGAAGGCATTGAGATACGCAGTGTTCAGGGTACTTCATTTTGTCATTTTGGGTCGGGTGTTACACGTAGTTGGGTTCTTCAAGTTACGCGCTGGCAGTGCCTGGCACTTAACTTCGGGTCTCCGGGCTTAGCCGTTTTTTATAGGTGAACAGGTAGATTGGCTCCAAGAGCGTACGTGCTGTCACGAAAAAACGTACGTTTTGTAGTACCCTGACACGTACTTCCTAATCCCTATGCAGCTGGGGACGATGCAGATGAGGTGGATGAGGATGAAGACGATGACGACGATGATGGTGCTGGTGGTGGTTCTAGTGGAGATGAGGAGGCGGGGGAGGAGGTGAGCATAGTACTGGTGGAGAAGGAAGCGCGAACATGTCCGTGGGGGGGGGGGGTGGGGGGGGGGGGGAGGGGGGGGATGGGGGGAGGAGTGTGTGTGTGTGTTGTGGGGTGGGGGTGGGGCGGGGGGGGGTCCTGACTAATCCTTCTGCAGCTGGTGACGATGAGGATGAAGATGAAAGACGGTGACGATGATGGTGGTGGTGGTGGTGTTTCTAGTGGAGATAAGAGAAGACGAGGAGGTGAGCACAGTACTGGTGTGGAGAAAAAGCGGCGAACATGTCCGTGGGGTGGGGGGGAACGGGGGGAGGAGGAGTGTGTGTGGTGTGGGGGGGGGGGAGAGGGGGGGGGGGGGGGGGGGTCCTGACTAATCCCTATGCAGCTGGGGAGATGAAGTTGAGCGGATGAAGATGAGGATGAAGATGGTGACAACGACGATGATGTTGGTGGTGGTGGTTCTAGTGGAGATGAGGAGGTGGAAGAGGAGGTGAGCACAGTGCTGGTGGAGAAAAAAGCGCGAACATGTCCTTGGGGGGTGGGGGGGGATGGGGGAGAGGAGGGTGTGTGTGTGGGGTGTGGGGTGGGGGGCTTGCTTACTGGCATGTGCTGAGTTAACAAAAACTTCTATTCTGAACGCCCACCACCACCACCACCACCACCACCACACGACCACACACACAGCACACACACACACACACAACACACTACACACACACACACACACCACACACACACACACACTCACATCACCCCCCCTACACACACACAATAACTGCATGTCCTGAGATAACAAAACTGAGTTATATGAACACACACACTTACCCCCTCCCCCCCCCCCCCCACACACACACGACACACACACACACACACACACAAACACACACACATAAAGTAGTAGAGGCGTGAGTTCGAGGGGGCCAGCCCATTTGCTTGCACTGGGGACAACCACCAATTCCTCCCAACCTTTCCTTGCCCAAAGCAGAAACCTCAGAGGTCTAGGCAAGATGCCTCTAGCTCTGGCAAGGACCAGTCTGACAAGTTGTCCAAGGACCCCCCTGGCAAGGCCCAAGCCAAACAGAGCCGGAAAAGCAGGACCAGAATCCCAGAGGATGACGTGGCACCGTTGTCTGACAACCACATGAAAAGTAGTGGCTAAAGGACGCGCCTAGCTGATCCAATTGGTTGAAAACTTGACAGAAGGGTTGTCGGAGGTCCGGCAGAAAATAGGCCCCGTGTTGGCCGATGTTAGGCAGGGGCAGCTGCAGACGGCAGAGGGCGTCTCGTACCTAGAAGCTAAGCACCTGCTGCTGCTGCAGTACTGCTCGCATTTGGTATTCTTGGTGCTGCTGAAGGCCGAGGGCAAGCAGGTGGTAGGACACCCCGTGGTGGAGCGGCTAGTGGAACAGAGGGCTTTCCTCGAGAAGATTCGGCCTATTGACAAAATGCTTGCCCACCAAGTGGACAGGCTGCTCGGAAGGCTGCTCAGGGTATGATGGTTGGTATCAAGCGGGGGGGGGGGGGGGGGGGGGGGGGGGGGGGGGGGGGGATTGAGGGTTGTGTTGAGCTACGGAAGGTTTGGGGGGGGAGTTGTACGGTTGGGAGGAGTTGGAGGAGAAGATTCAGGCCGTTGACAAAATGCTTGCCCATTAAAGTGGACAGGCTGCTCAATGGGCTGCTCAGGTAGGGTTTGTTTTGGAGCTGGGGGGCGTGCAGGGGATTGGGGTTGATTGAGTTACGGGAAGTTGGAGTAGAAGATTCCGTCCATTGACAGTATGCTCATCCACCAAAAGTGGACAGGGCTGCTCAATAGGATGGTTGGTATCGAGCTGGGGAGAAGTGCGGGAATCAGGGGTTGATTGAGTTACGGGAAGTTGGAGGGTTTGGGGGAAGTTGGAAAATTTGGAGGAGAAGATTCGGCCCATTGACAATATGATCGACCACCAAAAGTGAACAGGCTGCTCAAGGCTGCTTCAGGTCCCCCCCCCCCCCCCCCCCCCCCCCCTAATGTTTCATATTCGTTTCATTTTCAGCTACGCATGGCAGCTTAGAGGCAGCTCCCTTTCCCCGTCCTGGGCCAAACATGAAGCTAGCTAGGCCTGATAGGCATTCCAATGCAGCTGAAAGCTTAGGGCTCGACCCCCCACCCCATACACACCTTCCCCCCCATACCCATACACACACCCACAGGCACTACACCTACAGCTACCCTACACCCTACAGACACCCTACACCCTACACCACAGACACTACACCCTACAGCCACCCGATGCCGATTGTGAACTCCAATT
This sequence comes from Microglena sp. YARC, assembly GCA_022414725.1. Lineage (NCBI taxonomy): Eukaryota > Viridiplantae > Chlorophyta > Chlorophyceae > Chlamydomonadales > Chlamydomonadaceae > Microglena > Microglena sp. YARC. The sequence continues at coordinate 26,828 of JAJSRW010000779.1, read as the reverse complement.
TCCCCACTGGCCCAAAGTGACACTAAAATCCCCCCCCCCCCACACACACACACACACCACACACACATACCCTACACCCTTCTGACGCGCTGACCAAGGCACCTGGTACACTGTTGGTGATGAAGAGCTCGATGCAGATGCATGCCCAGGTTTATGATGATGATGATGATGATGATGATGATGCCCTTCACTCCAAATTTCCCCACTGGCCCAAAGTGACAAATACCCCCCCCCCCCCCCCCCCCCCCTCACAAAGACAAACACAAATACTCACTCACATACCCTACACCCTTCTGACCTGCAGACCAAGGCACCTGAAGCCAATGTTGGCGATGAAGAGCTCAATGCTGATGCAGACGATGCAGGTACAGGTTATTATGATGATGATGTCGCCCTTCACTACAGTCAAAATTCCCCCACTGGCCCAAAGTGATACTACCCCCCCCCCACACCACCACCACACACACACACACACACACATGCACACATACTCACTCACATACCCTACACCCTTCTGACCTGCAGACCAAGGCACCTGATGCCGATGGTGGCGATGAAGAGCTCCATGCTGATGCAGACGTTACAGGAGATGGCGATGATGATGATGACGCCCTTCACTACGGCCCAAGTTTACCCAAAGTGACAATACCACCACCACCACCACCACACACACACACACACCACACACACCACACACACACACACTCACACCCACTCAGGCTATTGCACAGTGAGCTACTTGATGGACCCCTCCCCCCCCCCCCCCCCCTCACACATGCACACATACTAACCCACATACCCTGCACCCTTATGACTTGCAGACCAAGGCACCCGGAGCTAATTTGGCGATGAAGAGCTCCATGCTGATGCAGACGTTGCAGGAGATTATGATAATGATGCCCTTCACCACGGTCCGAATTTCCCACTGGCCCAAAGTGACTCTATCAAGTCGCCTCCCCCCCCCCCCCCCCCCCCCTACCCCCCTCACACACACACACACACACGCACAAATACTCACTCACATACCCTACACCCTTATGACCTGCAGACCAAGGCACCTGAAGCCAATGTTGGCGATGAAGAGCTGGAAGCTGATGCAGACGTTGCAGGCGCAGGAGCAGGTTACTATGATGATGATGACGCCCTTCGCTACGGGCCCAAGCCAGATCAGCTGATGTCCAAGAGGGGGGCCAGGAATGCTGAGGCTGAGCAGGCAGGCCCGATAGATCGAGGTACAGGTCTGGGCAGCGGTCCCGGTGTGTACAGGCCGCCCAGGATTGCACCTGTGAGCATGGATACGGGCGAGACGGCACCGGAGATGGGCCGTCAGGAGCGACGAAAGCTTGAGGAGGTGAGGTTGACGCTGCTGTTACTGCTTCTGGTGGTATTGGCGTTGCTGATGCTGATGATAGTGGTGGTGATGATAATGATGGTGGTGTAATAGTGAGCATGGATACGGGCGAGACCGCACCAGAGATGGGTCGTCAGGAGCGACGAAAGCTTGAGGAGGTGAGGTTGACGCTGCCGGTGGTGGTATTGTTGTTGTTGCTGATGATGATGATGATAGTGGTGAAAGTGGTGATGATGGTGATGGAGGTAAAGTAGTGAGCATGGAGACGGGAAGGACGCCTCCAGAAATTGGTCGGCAGGAGTGAGGAAAGCTTGAGGAGGTGAGGTTGATGCTGGTGCTGCTGCTGGTTGTGATGGTGGTGGTGGCATTGGTGGTGCTGCTGCTGCCCCTGATGATGATGATAGTGGTGGTGGTGGTGATGATAATGATAATGGTATAGTAGTGAGCATTGAGAAGGGGGAGACAGCACCTGAGATGGGTTGTCAGGAGCGACAAAAGCTTGAGGACGTGAGCTTTCCGCTGCTGCTGCTGGTGGTGGTTGTGAATGTGGTGGTGGTATTCGTGGTGGTGCTGCTGCTGCTGATGATGGAAGTGGTTATGATGATGGTGATGGTGGTACAGTTGTGAGCATGGAGACGGGAGGGATGATGCCTCTGGAGATGGGTCGTCAGGAGCGAGGGAAGCTTGAGGAGGTGAGGTTGACGCTGCTGCTGCTGCTGGTTGTGATGGTGGTGGTATTGGTGGTGCTGCTGCTGCCCCTGATGATGATGATGGTGGTGGTGGTGATGGTGGTGGTGGCATTGGTGGTGCTGCTGCTGCCCCTGATGATGATGGTGGTGGTGATGATAATGATGGTGGTATAGTAGTGAGCATGGATACGGACGAGACGGCACCGGAGATGGGTCGTCAGGAGCAACGAAAGCTCGAGGAGGTGAGGTTGGTGCTGCTGCTGCTGCTGCTGGTTGTGATGGTGGTGGTGGTATTGGTGCTGATGCTGATGAGTGTGGTGGTGATGGTGGTATAGTAGTGAGCATGGATACGGGCAAGACGGCACCGGAGATGGGACGTCAGGAGCGGCAAAAGCTTGAGGAGGTGAGGGTCCTGCTGCTGCTGGTTGTGGTGGTGAATGTGGTGGTGGTATTGGTGTTGCTGCTGATGATGATGATGAAATTGGTGATGGTGGTGATTGTGGTATAGTAGTGAGCATGGAGATTGGAAGGACGCCTCCAGTAATTGATCGGCAGGAGCGAGGGAAGCTTGTGGAGGTGAGGTTGAAGCTGCTGCTGCTGCTGCTGGTTGACGCTGCTGGTGGTGGGGTATTGGTGTTGCTACTGCTGCTGGTGATGATAGTGATGAAAGTGGTGATGATGGTGATGGAGGTATAGTGGTGAGCTTGGAGACGGGAAGGACGCCTCCAGAAATTGGTCGGCAGGAGCGAGGACAGCTTGAGGAGGTGAGTTTGATGCTGCTGCTGGTTGTGATGGTGGTGGTAGTTTTGGTGCTGCTGCTGCTGATGATGATGGTGGTGGTGGTGGTGATAATGATGGAGGTATAGTAGTGAGCATGGAGACGGGAAGGATGCCTCCAGAAATTGGTTGGCAGGAGCGAGGAAAGCTTGAGGTGAGGTTGACGCTGCTGCTGCTGCTGGTTGTGATAGTGGTGGTGGTATTGGCGGTGCTGCTGCCGCTGATGATGATAATGATAGTGGTGGTGGTGATGATAATGATTGTGGTATAGTAGTGAGCATGGATACGGACGAGACGGCACCGGAGATGGGTCGTCAGGAGCGAGGAAAGCTTGAGGTGAGGTTGACGCTGCTGCTGCTGCTGGTTGTGATGGTGGTGGTAGTTTTGGTGCTGCTGCTGCTGATGATGATGATAGTGATGGTGGTGATGATAATGATGGTGGTATAGTAGTGAGCATGGATACGGACGAGACGGCACCGGAGATGGGTCGTCAGGAGCAACGAAAGCTTGAGGAGGTGAGGTTGACGCTGCTGCTGCTGCTGGTTGTGATGGTGGTGGTGGTATTGGTGCTGATGCTGATGAGTGTGGTGGTGATGGTAGTATAGTAGTGAGCATGGATACGGGCGAGACGGCACTGGAGATGGATCGTCAGGAGCGGCAAAAGCTTGAGGAGGTGAGGCTCCTGCTGCTGCTGGTTGTGGTGGTGAATGTGGAGGTGGTATTGGTGTTGCTGCTGCTGATGATGATGAAAGTGGTGATGGTGGTGATTGCGGTGTAGTAGTGAGCATGGAGATGGGAAGGACGCCTCCAGTAATTGATCGGCAGGAGCGAGGGAAGCTTGTGGAGGTGAGGTTGAAGCTGCTGCTGCTGCTGGTGGTTGACGCTGCTGGTGGTGGGGTATTGGTGTTGCTACTGCTGCTGGTGATGATAGTGATGAAAGTGGTGATGATGGTGATGGAGGTATAGCAGTGAGCTTGGAGACAGGAAGGACGCCTCCAGAAATTGGTCGGCAGGAGCGAGGACAGCTTGAGGAGGTGAGTTTGATGCTGCTGCTGGTTGTGATGGTGGTGGTAGTTTTGGTGCTGCTGCTGCTGATGATGATGGTGGTGGTGGTGGTGATAATGATGGAGGTATAGTAGTGAGCATGGAGACGGGAAGGATGCCTCCAGAAATTGGTTGGCAGGAGCGAGGAAAGCTTGAGGTGAGGTTGACGCTGCTGCTGCTGCTGGTTGTGATGGTGGTGGTGGTATTGGTGGTGCTGCTGCCGCTGATGATGATAATGATAGTGGTGGTGGTGATGATAATGATGGTGGTATAGTAGTGAGCATGGATACGGATGAGACGGCACCGGAGATGGGTCGTCAGGAGCGAGGAAAGGTTGAGGTGAGGTTGACGCTGCTGCTGCTGCTGGTTGTGATGGTGGTGGTAGTTTTGGTGCTGCTGCTGCTGCTGATGATGATGATGGTGGTGGTAATGATAATGATGGAGGTATAGTAGTGAGCATGGATACGGACGAGACGGCACCAGAGATGGGTCGTCAGGAGCGAGGAAAGCTTGAGGTGAGGTTGACACTGCTGCTGCTGCTGGTTGTGATGGTGGTGGTAATTTTGGTGCTGCTGCTGCTGCTGATGATGATGATGATGGTGGTGATGATAATGATGGTGGTATAGTAGTGAGCATGGATACGGACGAGACGGCACCAGAGATGGGTCGTCAGGAGCGAGGAAAGCTTGAGGTGAGGTTGACGCTGCTGCTGCTGCTGGTTGTGATGGTGGTGGTAGTTTTGGTGCTGCTGCTGCTGATGATGCTGCTGCTGATGATAGTGACGATAATGATGGTGGTATAATAGTGAGCATGGATACGGACGAGACGGCACCGGAGATGGGTCATCAGGAGCGAGAAAAGCTTGAGGTGAGGTTGACGCTGCTGCTGCTGCTGGTTGTGATGGTGGTGGTGGTATTGGTGGTGCTGCTGCTGCTGCTGATGATGATGATGATGATGGTGGTGGTGGTGATGATAATGATGTTGGTATAATAGTGAGCATGGATACGGACGAGACGGCACCGGAGATGGGTCATCAGGAGCGAGAAAAGCTTGAGGTGAGGTTGACGCTGCTGCTGCTGCTGGTTGTGATGGTGGTGGTGGTATTGGTGGTGCTGCTGCTGCTGATGATGATGATGATGATGGTGGTGGTGGTGATGATAATGATGGTGGTATAGTAGTGAGCATGGATACGGACGAGACGGCACCGGAGATGGGTCGTTAGGAGCAACGAAAGCTCGAGGAGGTGAGGTTGGTGCTGCTGCTGCTGCTGGTTGTGATGGTGGTGGTGGTATTGGTGCTGATGCTGATGAGTGTGGTGGTGATGGTGGTATAGTAGTGAGCATGGATACGGGCAAGACGGCACCGGAGATGGGTCGTCAGGAGCGGCAAAAGCTTGAGGAGGTGAGGCTCCTGCTGCTGCTGGTTGTGGTGGTGAATGTGGTGGTGGTATTGGTGTTGCTGCTGCTGATGATGATGAAAGTGGTGATGGTGGTGATTGTGGTATAGTAGTGAGCATGGAGATGGGAAGGACGCCTCCAGTAATTGATCGGCAGGAGCGAGGGAAGCTTGTGGAGGTGAGGTTGAAGCTGCTGCTGCTGCTGGTGGTTGACGCTGCTGGTGGTGGGGTATTGGTGTTACTACTGCTGCTGGTGATGATAGTGATGAAAGTGGTGATGATGGTGATGGAGGTATAGTAGTGAGCTTGGAGACGGGAAGGACGCCTCCAGAAATTGGTCGGCAGGAGCGAGGACAGCTTGAGGAGGTGAGTTTGATGCTGCTGCTGGTTGTGATGGTGGTGGTAGTTTTGGTGCTGCTGCTGCTGATGATGATGGTGGTGGTGGTGGTGATAATGATGGAGGTATAGTAGTGAGCATGGAGACGGGAAGGATGCCTCCAGAAATTGGTTGGCAGGAGCGAGGAAAGCTTGAGGTGAGGTTGACGCTGCTGCTGCTGCTGGTTGTGATAGTGGTGGTGGTATTGGTGGTGCTGCAGCCGCTGATGATGATAATGATATTGGTGGTGGTGATGATAATGATTGTGGTATAGTAGTGAGCATGGATACGGACGAGACGGCACCGGAGATGGGTCGTCAGGAGCGAGGAAAGCTTGAGGTGAGGTTGACGCTGCTGCTGCTGCTGGTTGTGATGGTGGTGGTAGTTTTGGTGCTGCTGCTGCTGATGATGATGATGATGATGGTGGTGGTGGTGGTGATGATAATGATGGTGGTATAGTAGTGAGCATGGATACGGACGAGACGGCACTAGAGATGGGTCGTCAGGAGCGAGGAAAGCTTGAGGTGAGGTTGACGCTGCTGCTGCTGCTGGTTGTGATAGTGGTGGTAGTTTTGGTGGTGCTGCTGCTGCTGCTGATGATAGTGATGGTGGTGATGATAATGATGGTGGTATAGTAGTGAGCATGAATACGGACGAGATGGCACCGGAGATGGGTCATCAGGAGCAATGAAAGCTTGAGGAGGTGAGGTTGGTGCTGCTGCTGCTGCTGGTTGTGGTGGTGGTGGTGGTGGTATTGGTGGTGCTGCTGCCGCTGATGATGATAATGATAGTGGTGGTAGTGATGATAATGATGGTGGTATTGTAGTAAGCATGGATACGGTTGAGACGGCGCCGGAGATGGGTCGTCAGGAGCAATGAAAGCTCAAGGAGGTGAGGTTGGTGCTGCTGCTGCTGCTGGTTGTGATGGTAGTGGTAGTATTGGTGCTGCTGATGATGGTGGTGTTGGTGATAATGATGGAGGTATAGTAGTGAGCATATAGACGGGCTAGACGGCCCCAGAGATGGGTCCGCAGGAGCGAGGAAAGCTTCAGGAGTTGTTATCTCTTGTTAACTTCTCTATGTATCTGTGTGGTGATCGTCTCAGGTGAGGCGAAAGGCAAAGCACACTGGTCTGCTGCGGCTGCTATGTACTTGTACATCTATGTCCATCTCGTAGATCTTTGTCAAGTTTTTCTGTTTTTCAATCTTCTATTTGTCTGTTTGTTAAGTCTCCTATTCATCTGTTTTTATCTCGTTTTAACTTCTTAATGTATCTGTGTGTTGATCACTTCAGGTGAGGCGCAAGGCAAAGCGCACCGGTCTGCTGCATGATCTATCTACTTGCATATCCTGTAGGTCTTCGAATCCCTCAAAATCGTATGTGTCTGTTATTGTTGCTTGGCCCCGGTGCATTCAAACAGACTGGCCCCTGCAACCTCATGCCTTGTTATATGAGGTAAAATAAATTATTTACTATTTATGTATTTATTTAGTTGATTGATTGATTACTCAACTTACTTAATCACTCATTGCACTCACTCACTCACTCACTCACTTACTACTCACTAACTCACTTACTCACTTACTTCCTTCCTTACTTATTGTCTTTTTTATTTTTTAACTCAGGTGAGGCGCAAGGCAAAGCACAGCGGTCTGTTGCGTGAGCTGGCAGAGGAGGTAGCTGGCGCTCCGTCTGAGAGGAAGACTGAGCTAGGTGGCTCAGACAGCTATGCAGCCATCAAGCAACGGCAACGTCTGGAGATCAGGGCTCGCTCAGAAGAGAATATGATGATGCGTGTGCCACTGAGCAAGGATGAGGTTAAGGCGATGAAGAAGAACAAGCGCGATGGCATGAGTGCCGTGCGTGGGAAGGAGGGAGAGGGAGAGTGGGGGGGGGGGGGGGGGGGGGGAGAACTGGGAGAGGGGAAGGAGGAAGGGGAAGGATTCAAGTAGTTGGTGAGAGGGAAGGGGGGATAAGAACTGAAAGAGTTTGTGAGGGAGGGGGGGGGGGGGGGAGGGGGGGGGGGCTACTTGGTACCTGGGGCTCAGAAGAGAATTATGATGATGCGTGTGCCTTTGAGAAAGGATGAGGTGAAGGCAATGAAGAGGAACAAGCGCGAGGGCATGAGTGGTGCGTGGGAAGGAGGGAGAGGGAGAGGAGGGGGGGGGGGGGGGGGAGGGGGGAGGAAGAGTTAAGGGAAGGGGAAGGATCTTGTGTGCCATTGAGCATGGATAGGATAAAGAGGATGAAGAGGAACAAGTGCTTGTGCGTGGGTTCTATAGATGATGTGGATTTCTTCTGCTTATTATATTGCATGATTTTTATTGGGTTAAGTGGTAAAAACAAATGGGTTAAGCAGGGTTATATGTACGGATAGGCAATATGATATCATATGATATCATGTCATCATATGATATCATATGATATCATACGATGCCGGCGGTCTGGCTGGGTAACTTTGGCCTACGGCGTCATATCATATGATATTTGTATGATATCATATGATATCATACTCGTCTTTGGCCAGCATTATATGATTTGCCGGTCCCTAGTTATATGGGTGAGTGGTAATATTTTGCCTCGTTGGCCAACTAAATTACAGGCAATGGAGTGTTGTAGGCGATTGAGCATCCATGCTTTCCAGAAGGATTTTTTCCTTATGGAATGGAATTTTGATGCATGCTTGGTGGATCGCCCCAGTGCAAGCAAACGGGCTGGCCCCCTCAACCTCACGCCTTGTAATAAGGCACGCTATTTATGTATGTTGCAATGCATGCAGGAGCGTCAATGATAGATGACTTTGGTGATTGGTGTACTCTGTAATGTCTAAAACAATGAATGGAATGAAATGGAAAGGAATACAATTATAATGCATGCAGTAGCATCAATGATGGATGACTATGGTGATGGGTGTACTCTGGTCTGTATAAGTCAATGAAAGGAATAGAATGGAATTAAATGGAATATAGTTATAATGCATGCAGGAGCATCAATGATGGATGGCTATGGTGATGGGTTTACTCTGTAATGTCTAAAATAATGAATGGAATCAAATGGAAAGGAATAAAATGACAATGCATGCAGTAGCATCAATGATGGATGACTATGGTGATGGGTTTACTCGAGTATGTTTTAAGTCAATGAAAGGAATGGAATGGAATTAAATAGAATACAATTATAATGCATGCAGGAGCATCAATGATGGATGACTTCGGTGATGAGGTGGCAGATATTGTCAAGGCATCCCGGTCGTCTGAGAAGGCACGAGGCATGAGCTATGGCAGTGACGAAGAAGCCACCCCCAAGAGCCAAGGAGGGAGAAGCCATGGAGTGAAACGAAGGGAGAGCAGCCGCCCCAAAGTATCCAAGAAGAAGAAGAAGCGATTTTAATTTATTTTACTCTCTTAGTTAGGCCGTTACCGAAGGGCGTCGATGAAGAGAGGAAAACTCTTACGGAAGTGAAATGTTTAGATGCCCCCCCCCCCCCCCCCCCCCCCCCCCCCCCCCCCCCCCCCCCTCACTCGCACACACACACACACACACACAGAACTCCAGAAGCCAATTTGAATTGTTTCATATTTTTCATCCGACTCTGAGCTGCTCACCTTCTTCCAGTTCCAAGGTCCCCCAGGTACCAGCGTGCACCCCACAACCCACCTTGCAGTTTTTGTGCCCCCCCCCTCCCCCCACCCCACACCCCCCCGTGTCGGTACCCACGGATACCAGGTCATTACCGAAGGGTGTCGATGAAGAGGGCAAAGCGCTTCAAATGCCCCCCCACCCCACCCCCACTCGCACACACACTGAGCTCCAGAAGCCAATTTGGATTGTTTTATGTTTTTCATCCAACTCTGGGCTGTTGACCTTCTTCCAGTTCCAAGGTCCTCCAAGTACCAGGGTGCAACCTACAACCCGCACCTCACAACCCACCTTGCAGTCATGTGTCCCCTCCGTGCGATACCCACAGATACCAGATTACCAGGGAGCACCCCCACCCCACCCCACGCACTTCTGTGTCCCCCCCATGCCAGTACCCCACAGACACCATGGAGCACCCCACAGACCTCACCACTCACCCCACACCACTCATGGGTAGCAAGCCAGGGGAGCTGCCTAGAAGCTGCTGCTGGTAGCTCCCAATAGCTTTTGGGAGAAGGTACCTTGTGGTCTTGGGGTATAAACATAATTCTCACAAGGTTATATACACAGGCAATTCGGCGTCAAACCGTCTACATAATACAATAGTTGCCCCCCCGTGCAATAACGCAGGATACCAGGGAGCCATACTAAGCGGATTTAAGACTTTTCCAAGGTATACACGAATACCAAAAGGGGGGCAGCTCATGGGGCGGGTTCTAAAGGAAGGGAGAAAATAGGCGATTTTAATCAATTCACTTAGGGCATTACTATACATCGTTTATGTTATGTTTTGATTAAATGGCCTACCAGCCTTCAGGCTACTCACTGTCTACTGGCGGAGTTAACATGGGCAGCACTTACATTGCTACACACATAAGAATTACACAAATACACTATCACCCCATGTGGGATGACGATTAAGTTATGATTGTATATTCAAATTATCGCTGTAGCACGAACTCAGGGTCTGTAAAATGATTGTTCGATGTTAAGTTCATCAATGCTTATCTTTTCAGCCCTACCTGTCACTGTTGGCTGCCCCTGGACGGTGCAAATAAAATACACATATATACCGGTATAATGCATGCATACAGGCAGGCAGGCCATTGTGGGCCCAAGGCAAGCCCACCACCTACTGCCGCGCTACCTTTTTGAGCCTCACAGCGCGTTTCGCGCAGTTTTTCATCCCCCTGGTGGGCGTAGCTCACAGTTTTTGCGCTTTTTGCACTAAAAAGCGCTGACCAATTTGACGTATGTGCGCTTTAAGCGCTGGCCAATTTGGCAAGAAGTAGTTCCCTGCAGCCCACACCAGTAACGAATGGCATCGATGAGGACGAGGAAGGAGCTATGTGCCTAGTTGTATTCGCATACCAGTATGCTATGTTGGGAATAGGGAATGTTTGGAAAACCCGTCTGCCCGTCCTCAATGCTGTGGATTGGCTTGGATTGTTACATGGGTTTTTCAGCCAACGTTAGGCTGCTCAAAGGTCGGTGCTCAACGTCTTCCAATTCCAAGAATTTTGATTTTCAAGGGTATTGATGAGACGGTATTGTATAAGGGTCGATGCTTAAAAGCTGTCTTTTGCCTTTAAGGCTCAAAACTCAAGGCACTGTTTTTCAAGGCAAAGGTCTGCTCTTGCCAAAACAAATGAAGGCAGGGGGCAGAGTTACTTTAATATTGACTTGGTTACATAGCGTCAGCCAGTAATTTGGCTGCTCGCCGTCTTTGGCAGTAAAAAACATTATTACCAGGAAAATGTAAACTCGAACAAATCACTTTTTTCATTTTTTTCATTTTTTCATTTCATTTTTTTCATTTCAGGGGGCAGGGCTACTAAACATTGCTACACCACACAACTGAGCAGGCAGTACCGGTACACTGAGTATAGAATGTAGTCACAGGGCTGCAGACATTTGTTTACTTTTCTAAAAATACTTGTAGATCCCAATCTCTTCATACGCTCATGAATTGACAGAGGTAGCTTCGCACGACCTTCCACTTCTGGGTTGCTCACCAGATAATGTGGAGGAATCATCCCGTCATTGAATCCCTGGTGATTCCCCCATGAATTGAATTGGTTACCAGGATACTACTTCTTGGCAAAATTTTCAGCGCTTAAAGCGCACAAACGTCAAATTGGTCAGCCCTTTTTAGTGCAAAAAACGCAAAAACTGCGCGCTGCGCCCACAGGGGTTGAAAAAACTGCGCGAAACGCGCAGAGGGGCTTAAAAAAGGCAGCGCGGCACCGCACTGCCGCGCGCGCATAGTAGTACCCTGGTGGTTACATGGTCTATCAGCTGCTCACCATCTGTAAGTGGAGTAAAAATGGGTAACGGTAGTATTAAGACTTCTACACCACACTCCCGCTTACAGCAAACGGTCAGATGGACCCTCGCGACCCCCCTTGACTGGGTAATGCTGGCGGCACACAGAACTGGAACTTTAACTTGGTTGCATGGCTCTAGCCAGCGATTTGGGCATTTGATTGCTCGCCGTCTTATGCAGTAACATACCGGTTACGAATTAAAATGAAATCATTGTTAACAAAATAGACTTGCTCCAATCTTATCAAACATTAGTACTGGCACTTTGGGCGCCAGGGTCTCATTACATTACATTACATTACATTACATTACATTACATTACATTACATTACATTACATTACATTACATTACATTACATTACATTACATTACATTACATTACATTACATTACATTACATTACATTACATTACATTACATTACATTACATTACATTACATTACATGTTAAAGTCTACTTGACACCGCGAGGGTGTATGAGACTCTGTGCTTTAAACAAAAAGAAAAAGCACCACAAAGCAAAAAACCCCAGTACATCAGGGGTGTGTCGAGGACAAACAAACCAAACTCCCAACCACCGTTTTGGTGGCGTAGGTATTAAACCCCCTAGAGCAGGACCCAGATCTCAGCCACTTACAGTGGCGGAGGTAAGAAGCTAACAAATGAGAAGTCACAAGAAAAAAAGGGATAACAAATTACGGTGCTCTGAAAGACCAGCAGGTGATCCTACCATGTGCACACATACGCACCTCACAATTAATTTGATTGGATTGTTACACGATTTCCAGCCAACTCTGGGCTGCTCAGTGCTCACCGTCTTATAATGCCTAGTTCCCCTTTGAGATAACCAGCTCTTATTTTCAACGACGCCTCGCCCTTCTGTCGCCATTCCGCCGCTGCACGGCGATGCATGGGTCTGGCTAAATGCCCCCCCCCCCCCCCCCCCCCCCCCCCCCCCCGGGCCCCGCGCTTTGTGCTCCGCGGGGTTCGGGAGTGCTCGCCGGTGCTCGCCAGAGGGTGGTCTGGTGCTCGCCGTCTTTTAATGCCAAATACCCCCGTGCGATATCCAGCACCGTTTTTTTTCTTTCGACGCCTCGCCCTTTTGTCGCCATTCCGCCGCTGCACTGCGGTGCATGGGTCTGGCTAACCTAGTCAGAAATGCCCCAATGGAAATTGTAAGCGTTGTTGCTGTAGTTAGCCCATACAAAGCTGCTTGCTGTCGGTGGATCTGTGAAGTTGTTTTGAAATGTTATTTAATAACCGGCAAACAAATTGTGTTTGTGAAGTTGTTTTGAAATATTATTTAATTCCCGGTTACCAATTTAAATTGGATTTGAGCATCATTACGTCACCCAGATGTCGATGTCTTTAAACTCCCAATGAGTAGGATATTCTACCTGACTTCCTCAAATCCTCCAAGACCAAGAATTTTGAGCCTTGGCCCATCAATCAAGACAGCGCAACAAGAGGTGGACATTCCTCGCTACAACACCACCTATCCAAGGCGTCCGCCACCTCATCCCTCAAACGGCCTCGAGATCGCTCGCCTGTCGCTCATCCGTCGATTCAGAATCGCGCAGCAGCGTTCCAAAAGGATTTCTACCCACACACTACATTCTGCACAACAAAGAAGCATCAAAGCGGTTACTAACCGTTGATCGCTAGGGCTACAAATCTGAAGTCCAGATCTGAATTTTCCAGACGACCTAGTTTTCGCAATTTCAAGCCCCCCCATTCCTGCAACGCACTGCATACCTGCCACTCCTTTCACGCACGTCCTGAAAACTCGCTCGACATGATTCGATCCTCTACACTGTTTCGCCAAACCGGTTTTACCCCATCAAGGTCAGCACCTCCTCCCCCCCCCACCCACCCACCCACCTGCCTGGATTTGCCTGGATTTACCACTTGGGATGGGGGCGGTGGGTGGTGGTGGTTGTTCATGCTTGTGGTGGTGGGGGTGTTGGTGGTGGGTGGTGGGGGTTGTGGTGGTGGTGTTCATGATTGTGGTGTTGGTGTGGAAGTTGGTCCGTGCTGCTTGGGCCGGTACACCATGGGCAGTAGATGTCTAGGCCAGGTCTTATCACTGGGAGCACTCCAGGGTTCTCTTACTTTTTTAGGCTCACGTTGCACTGCTCACCGTGTATTTTTCTGCCTATTCAAGTGTGTGTACATATGTATGTGTGTGCAGTGGGTAGGATCAGTCCTAGTCTAGTCTCACTCAAGCACCTCTTGAGTTGCATCTTTGCATATGCCTAAGCATTTGCATTTGAATCCTGTCTGTTATTGATCCCTTTTCCTGTCTTCCTGTTGTTCTTTTATTTAAATGTATATGTACAGAGGTGTGGCACTGTCCAGGTAAAGTAGCAACCCGTTCTCTACTGCCGTAAGACAGGGCTCCCTTAATACCACGCCCCACCAGGCGTTATCATTACTGTGCAGAGGTCCTGCTTTGCCCTGAATGTGGCAAGGGTCCCAGGGTGGTGCACCCACATTTCTCACTTTCAGAATGGCATTTATCTCATTTGTATGTGCGCAGGGGGTCCCCTGTATCCTTGAACGTTGCTAGGTCCTTCCAGGGTGGTGGATCAACATTTCTCACTTCCATACTGACATGTATCCCATTTGTATACGTGCAGGGGATCCCCTGTGTCCTTGAATGTTTCAAAATCCTCCCAGGGTGGTGGATCAACATTTCTCACTTCCATACTGACATGTATCCCATTTGTATACGTGCAGGGGATCCCCTGTGTCCTTGAATGTTTCAAAATCCTCCCAGGGTGGTGGATCAACATTTCTCACTTCCATACTGACATGTATCACATGTGTATACGTGCAGGGGATCCCCTGTGTCCTTGAACCTTGCAAGGTCCTTCCAGGGTGGTGGACTCACATTTCTCACTTTTGTACTGACATGTATCACATTTTAATGCGTGCAGGGGATCCCGCGTGTCCTTGGACGTTGTAAGGTCTTTCCAGGGTGGTGGAGGGGGCATTGGAGGCCATGGTGGCGGCAGTGGTGGTGGTGGCGGTGGTGGTGGTGGTCAAGGGCGTGGTGGCGGAAGTGATGGAGGTACGATGTTGTGGTCATCGTCATCGTCTTTATCTTCATCCGCATACTTATCCCAACTTCCTCTTTCTCCTCTTCCTTGACTTCCTCAACTTCCTCAACTTTCTCTTCCTCCTCTTCCTCAACTTCCTCTTCCTCCTCTTCCTTGACTTCCTCAACTTCCTCTTCTTCCTCTTCCTCATCTTCCTTGACTTCCTCAACTTCCTCAACTTCCTCTTCTTCCACCACCTCATCTTCCTTGACTTCCTCAACTTCCTCAACTTCCTCTTCTTCCTCTTCCTCATCTTCCTTGACTTCCTCAACTTCATCAACTTCCCCAACTTCCTCTTCCTTGACTTCCTCATCTTCCTTGACTTCCTCATCTTCCTTGACTTCCTCAACTTCCTCTTCCTCCTCTTCCTTGACTTCCTCAACTTCCTCTCCTTTACTTCCTCGAATTCCTCAAATTCCTCTTCCTCCTCTTCCTTGACTTCCTCAAATTCCTCAAATTCCTCTTCCTTCTCTTCCTTGAATTCCTCAACTTCCTCAACTGCCTCTTCCTTTTCCTTGACTTCCCCAACTTCCTCAACTTCCTCTTCCTCCTCTTCCTTGACTTCCTCAACTTCTTCAACTTCCTCTTCTTCCTCTTCCTTGACTTCCTCCTCTTCCTCCTCTTCCTTGACTTCCTCTTCCTCCTCCTCCTCCTCTTCCTTGATTTCCTCAACTTCCTCAACTTCCTCTTCCTCCTCTTCCTTGACTTCCTCAACTTCTTCAACTTCCTCTTTCTCCTCTTCCTTGACTTCCTCAACTTCCTCAGCTTCCTCTTCCTCCTCTTCCTTGACTTCCTCAACTTCCTCAATTTCCTCTTCCTCCTCTTCCTTGACTTCCTCAACTTCGTCAACTTCCTCTTCCTCCTCTTCCTTGACTTCCTCAACTTCCTCAACTTCCTCTTCCTCCTCTTCCTTGACTTCCTAAACTTCCTCTTCCTCCTCTTCCTTGACTTCCTCAACTTCCTCAGCTTCCTCTTCCTCCTCTTCCTTGACTTCCTCAACTTCCTCAATTTCCTCTTCCTCCTCTTCCTTGACTTCCTCAACTTCCTCAACTTCCTCGTCTTCCTCTTCCTTGACTTCCTCAACTTCCTCAACTTCCTCTTCCTCCTCTTCCTTGACTTCCTTAACTTCCTCAACTTCCTCTTCTTCCTCTTCCTTGATTTCCTCAACTTCCTCTTCCTCCTTTCCCTTGACTTCCTTAACTTCGTCAACTTCCTCTACCTCCTTTTCCTTGACTTCCTCAACTTCCTCTTCCTCCTCTTCCTCCTCTTCCTTGACTTCCCCAACTCTCTCAACTTCCTTTTCCTCCTCTTCCTTGACTTCCTCAACTTCCTCAACTTCCTCTTCCTCCTCTTCCTTGACTTCCTAAACTTCCTCTTCCTCCTCTTCCTTGACTTCCTCAACTTCCTCAACTTCCTCTTCCTCCTCTTCCTTGACTTCCTCAACTTCCTCAATTTCCTCTTCCTCCTCTTCCTTGACTTCCTCAACTTCCTCAACTTCCTCGTCTTCCTCTTCCTTGACTTCCTCAACTTCCTCAACTTCCTCTTCCTCCTCCTCCTTGACTTCCTCAACTTCCTCAACTTCCTCTTCTTCCTCTTCCTTGATTTCCTCAACTTCCTCTTCCTCCTTTTCCTTGACTTCCTTAACTTCGTCAACTTCCTCTACCTCCTTTTCCTTTACTTCCTCAACTTCCTCTTCCTCCTCTTCCTCCTCTTCCTTGACTTCCCCAACTCTCTCAACTTCCTCTTCCTCTTCTTCCTTGACTTCCTCAACTTCCTCAACTTCCTCTTCTTCCTCTTCCTTGACTTCCTCAACTTCCTCTTACTCCTCTTCCTTGACTTCCTCAACTTCGTCAACTTCCTCTTCCTCCTCTTCCTTGACTTCCTCAACTTCGTCAACTTCCTCTTCCTACTCTTCCTTGACTTCCCCAACTCTCTCAACTTCCTCTTCCTTCTCTTCCTCCTCGTCCACCTCGTCCTCTTCTTCCTCTTCTTCCCCCTCTTCCCCCCTGTTCCGCCTTCTTCCTCCTCTTTTCCCCTTACCCTCACCATTCTCTTCCTACTCCTCCCCCTCACTTTCATCTAGTACATGCCATCATCTTCATTGCCCGTGTCATGAATGCAGATGGAGAGGGAAGCCGCTGGGTTACCCTCCCCCTCCCCCTCACCATTCTCCTCCTCCTTCTCCAGATCACTTTCACCTAGAACATGCCATCATCCTCATTGCTCGTGTCATGAATCCAGATGGAGGAGGAAGCCGCTGGGTTACCCTCACCCTCACCCTCACCCTCACCATTCTCCTCCTCCTCCTCCCCCTCACTTTCACCTTGTTAATGGCATCATCCTCATTGCGCGTGTCATGAGTGCAGATGGAGAGGGAAGCCGCAGACCACGCCGCTGGGTTATGGCTGGCACTCTTGTAGGTAAGTGCTTGGATGATGGGTTTGATGGGGTTGATGAGGATGATGGGGATTATTGGGTTGATGGGGATGATGGGGTTGGTGGAGATGATGAGGGTGATGGGGATCATGGGGTCTATGGGGATCATGGGGATGATATAAATGATGATAATGAGTGACACAGTCGTGGTAACTATTGGATGATGGGGATGAAGTAGATGGTGTAGATGGCCGATGGGAGTGAGAGGGATGGTTATGGCTGGCACTCTTGTGGGGATGTGTAGCAGATGATGAGTTTGCTGGGGTTGATAATGGGGAACACTGCTGTGGTAAAGCTGGGATGAGGGGGGTGGTGGGGATGTGGAGGATGGTGCAGATGGCCGATGGGAATCGGAGGGATGGTTATGGTTGGCACTCTTGTAGGGAAGTGTATCAGATGATGGGGTTGATGGGGATAATAATGGGGGACACTGTTTTTGTATAGCTGGGACGAGGGGGGTGGTGGGATTGAGAGGGATCCCCCCCCCCCCCCCCCCCCCCCACACACACACACGCACACAAGCACACACGCACGCACGCACTCACACACAACACGAGCACACACGCACAAATTATGATATGCATGCCTTCTTCTTATCCTTGCGGTGTCGGCTGCCCCAACGCACGAGTGCAGGGGCCTTGCAGATGACGGTGCTAGCTGGCTCTGCGTCGGCTGCTAAGAAAGAGGCTCCTGCCATGCCCAAGGTGTGCGGTTGTTCGATTGGTGGTAGTGGAGAGGGGTGAGGGGGTGGGTGAGGGGGTGGGGGGGAGAGAGGGATGAGGGAGGGGTGTGTGTGGTGAGGGATATGGGAGGGGGGAGGGAGCAGAGGTCGTGGTAAGTTGTGCGGTTGTTTGATTGTTGGTTGTGGAGAATGATAAGGGAGGGGTGAGGGAGGGAGGGAGGGTTGTGGTAAGAGTTTTGTGTGTGTGTGTGTGTGTGTGTGGGGGGGGGGGGTGATTGGTGTTTGTGGAGAGGGTGGGGAGGGGGGGGGGAGGGAGGGGGGGTTGTGGAGAGGGGAGAGGCGGAGGGGGGGAGGGGGGGGGGGGGGGGGGGGATGCGGTAGTCCGATTGTTGGTTGTGGAGAGGGATGGGGGATGGTTGAGTGTGTGTGTGGGTGGGGGGGGTAAGGGGTGAGGGGTGCGGTAGGGGTGGTTGTTGGGGAGGGATAGGGTGGTTCGATTTTTTGTCGGGTGAGGGATGGGGTTGGTTTGGTTTGTGTGGTCGGGAGAGCGATGAAGGTGGTTTTGGTTTTGTGGTAGGTGAGGGATGGGTGGTGGGAGAGGGGGTGGTTACGTTTTGGTGGTTGGGGTGACGAATGGGGTGGCTCCATGTGTGGTAGCAGGGGTTGGAGATAGGGAGGAGGGATGGGAAGGAGAAATCGATTGGGTTGAATGGTGGTTGTGGTGAGGTATGGTTAGGGGTGGGGTGGTTTGATTGTTGTTGTGGGTGGGGGATGGGGTGGTACGATAGGTGGTAGGGTGATGGATGGGGTGGTTCCGTGTGTGGCAGCAGGGGTTAGGGATAGGGAATAGGGATGGAAAGGAGGGATCGATTGGGTTGAATGGTAGTTGTGGTGATGGATGGTGAGGTTTCATTGGTGGTTGTGGTAAGGGATGGGGTGGGTTGATTGGCGGTTCTGGTGAGGGATGGGGTGGTACGATATGTTGTAGGTGTGAAGGATGAGGTGGTTCGATTTGTTGTAGAGACAGCGGGGAGGAAGGATGGGGAGAAGGGATCGATTGGCGGTAGAGGTAAGGGATGGGGTGGTTCAATTTGTTATAGGGGAGAGGGATGGGGGGGGTACAATATATGGTAAGGGGTGAGGGATGGGGTGGGTTCAATTTGTTATAGGGGTGAGGGATGGGGTGGTACGATATATGGTAGGGGTGAGGGATGGGGTGGTACGATACATGGTAGGGGTGAGGGATGGGGTGGTACGATTATATGGTAGGGGTGAGGATGGGGGTGGTACGATATATGGTAGGGGTGAGGGATGGGGTGGTACGAATGGGGTGGTACGATATATGGTAGGGGTGAGGAAATGGGAGGTGGTACGATTTGGTAGTGATGGGTGGTACGATATATGGTAAGGGGTGGGGGATGGGGTGGTACGATATATGGGTAGGGGTGAGGATGGGGTGGTACGATATTGGTAGGGGGCGAGGGAATGGGGTGGTACGATATATGGTAGGGGCGAGGGATTGTGGTGGTAGGATATAATGGTAGGGGGCGAGGGATGGCGGTGGTACGATATATGGTGGGGTGAGGGATGGGGTTTGTACGATATATGGTAGGGGTGAGGGATGGGGTGGTACGATATGTGGTAGGGGTGAGGGATGGGGTGGTACAATATATGGTATGGGGTGAGGGATGGGGCGGTACGATATATGGTGGGGTGAGGGATGGGGTGGTAGCGATATATGGTAGTGGGCGAGGGATGGGGTGGTACCGGGATATATGGTAGGGGTGAAGGGAAATGGGGTGGTACGATATTGGTGCGGGTGAGGGATGGGGTGGTACGATTATGGAGGGGCGAGGGATGGGGTGGTACGATATATGGTAGGGTGAGGGATGGTGTGGTAACGATATATGGTAAGGGGGTGAGGGATGGTGGTGAACGATATATGGTAGGGGTGAAGGGATGGTTTGGTACGATAATATTGGTAGGGGGCGAGGATGGGGTGGTACGATATATGGTTAGGGTGAGGATTGGGGTGGTACGTATATGGTAGGGGTGAGGGATGGGGTGGTACGATATTGTAGGGCGGTGAGGGAATGGGGTGGTATGTCGATATATGGTGAATGTGAGGGATGGTGGTAACGATATTATGGTAGGGTGAGGATGGGTGGTACGATATATGGTGAGGGGCGAGGGATGGGGTGGTACGGATATAGGGATAGGGGTGAGGGAATGGGTGTACGATAATAATGGTAGGGGTGAGGATGGTGGTGGTTAGATATATGGTAGGGTGAGGGATGGGGTGGTACGATATAATGGGTAGGGTGGTGGTGAGGGATGGGTACGAATATGGTAGAGGGATGGAGCGTGTCGGGATATGGATGGTATATGGTGGTGAGGGATGGTATATAATGGTATACATGGGTAGGGGTGAGGGATGGGATAGGGGTAAGGATGAGGGATGGGGTGGTAACGAGGTATGGGGTGGTACGTAGTAGGGGTGAGGGAATGGGGTGGATACGATAGTATGGTAAGGGCGAGGGAGTTGGGATGGGGTGGAAGTATGAGGTATGGGGTGAGGATGGTGTGTAGATACGATATATGGTGACGCGGATAGACGATAAAATGTAGGAACTAGGGGTTTTTGATAAGGGGTGAGGGTAAGTTGGGTTTTAGATTCATAATTGTAGGGGGAGGATGGGTTGGTCGATTATGTAAGGGCGGGGATGGGGTGTCTATATATGGTAGGGGTGAGGGATGGGGTGGTACGATATATGGTAGGGTGAAGGGATTGGGTTGGTAACGATATGTGGTAGGTGAGGATGGGGTGGTGACGATATATGTAGGGGTGAAGGGAGGGGTACGAATATATGTAAGGTGAAGGATAGCGATATATGGTAGGGGTGAGGGATGGGGTGGGATAATTGTGGTAGGGTGAAGGGATGGGGTGGGTTACGATATATGGTAGGGGTGAGGGATGGGGTGGTACGATATATGGTAGGGGTGAGGGATGGGGTGGTACGATATATGGTAGGGGTGAGGGATGGGGTGGTACGATATATGGTAGGGGGGAGGGATGGGGTGGTACGATATATGGTAGGGGTGAGGGATGGGGTGGTACGATATATGGTAGGGGTGAGGGATGGGTGGTATGGGGTGGTACGATATATGGTAGGGTGGAGGATGGTGGTAGAACATATGGTAGGGGGTGAGGGATGGGGTTTGTACGAATAATGGTAGGGGTATAGGGAGGGGTGGTACGATATACTGGTCGGGGTGGAGGGTGGGGTGGTACGATGGATGGGATGGTAGCGATATATTGGTAGGGGTGAGGGATGGGGTGGTACGATATATGGTAAGGGGTGAAGGATGGGGATGGGATATATGGTAGGGGTGAGGGATGGGGTGGTAACGATATATTGGTAGGTGGTGAGGGATGGGCGTGTACGATAATTGGTAGGGGCGAGGGATGGGGTGGTCCGGGTATATGGGGTGGTACGATATATGGTGGGGTGAGTGATGGGGTGGTACGTATATGGTAGCGGGGTGAGGGATGGGGTGGTACGATATATGGTAGGGGGGTGGGGATGGGTGGTACGATATATGGTGGTGAGGGATGGGGTGTTAACGATATATGGTAGGGGTGGGATGGGGTGGTACGTGGTAGGGGTGAGGGATGGGGTGGTAACGATATATGGTAGGGGGAGGGAATGGGGGTACGGTGAGGTACGATATATAGGGGTTGAAGGGATGGGGGGTACGAATATATGGGTTAGGGGTGAGTGAGGGATATATGGTAGGGGTGAGGGATGGGGTTGGTTACGATATATGGATAGGGGTGGGATACGATATATGGTAGGGGTGAGGGATGGGTGGGTAGATATATGGTAGGGGTGAGGGAATGGGGTGGTACGATATATGGGTAGGTGAGGGTGGGATGTAGATATATGGTAGGGGTGAGGGATGGGTGGTACGATATATGGTAGGGGAGGGTGGTAGCGATATATGGTAGGGGGGGGATGGGGTGATATTGGTACGGGTAGGGATGGGGTGGTACGATTATATGTAGGGGTGAGGGATGGGGCATGTAAATTATGGTAGCGGCGAGATGGGGATGGAACGATATATGGTAAGGGGGGGGTGGGGGTACGATATATGGTAAGGGGATGGAATTGGGGTGAAGATATATGGTAGGGGTGAGGGATGGGGTGGTAACGATTATGGTAGGGCAAGGGATGGGGTTGGGAGATATATGAGGGGTGGAAGGGATGGGGTGGTACGATATAATGGTAGGGGCAAGGGTGGGGTGGTGAGATATAATGGTACATATATAGGGGTGAGGGATGGGGTGGTACGATATATGTAGGGGTGGGGAATGGGGTGGTACGATATATGGTAGGGGATATGAGGGGATGGGGTGGTACGAATATTGGTAGGGGTGAGGGATGGGGTGGTATGATCATGGTAGGGATGAGGGATGGGGTGGTGATATAATGGTAGGGGTGAGGGATGGGGTGGTACGGATATATGGTGGTGAGGGCGAATGGGCGTGGTACGATATATGGTACGGGGTGAGGGATGGGGTTTGGTACGATATATGGTGCGGGTGAGGGATGGGGTGTACGATATATTGGTAGGGGTGAGAGGATATGTGTATTGTAGTGGGTGAGGGAATGGGGTGGTACGATATATGGTAGGGGTGAGGGATGGGGTGGTACTATATATGGTAGGGGTGAGGGATGGGGTGGTACGATATGTGGTAGGGGTGAGGGATGGGGTGGTACGATATATGGTAGGGGTGAGCGGATGGGTGGATGATGCATGGTAGGGATGAGGAAGGGAGGATGGTAGTATATGGTAGGGGTGAGGGATGGGAATGGTAGGGATATATGGTAGGGGGTGAGGGATGGGGTGGTACGATATACTGGTAGGGGTAGGGATGGGGTGGTAACGATGGGGGTGATTGTTATGATGCGTGGTAAGGGTGAGGGATGGGTGGTATGATATATGGTAGGGGTTTTGAGGGATGGGTGGTACGATATATGATGGTAGGGGTGAGGGATGGGGGTGGTACGATATATGGTAGGGCGAGGGATGGGGTGGTGACGATATATGGTAGGGGTGAGGATGGGTGGTATGTATATATGGAGGGGTGAGGGATGGGTGGTACGATATATATGGTAGGGTGAGGGATGGGGTGGTACATATATGGTAGGGGCGCGGCGAGTACGGGATGGGGAGCTATTCCGTAGGGGTGAAGGGATGGGGGTGGTTACAATATATGGTAAGCGGCGATGGATGGGGTTTGGTACGATATATGGTACGGCGGGTGAGGGATGGGGTGGTGTACGATTATGGTAGGGGCGATGGATGGGGTGGTAGCGATATATGGTAGGGGTGAGGGATGGGGTGTACTATATATGGTAGGGGTGGAGGGATGGGGTTGGTACGATATGTGGTAGGGGTGAGGGATGGGGTGGTACGATCTATGGTAGGGGTGAGGGATTGGGGTTGGTATGATGCATGGTAGGGGGTGAGGGATGGGGATGTATGCATGGTATGGGAGGGATTGGGATTGGTACGTATATGGTAGGGGTGGAGGGATGGGAATGGTTAGATATAATGGTAGGGGTGAGGGATGGGGTGGTACGATATATTGGTAGGGGTGCACGGGATGGGGTTGGTACGAATATGTGGTAGGGGTGAGGGATGGGGTGGTAACGATATGATGGTAGGGGGTGGGGATGGGTGGTACGATATATGATAGGGGTGAGGGATGGGGTGTACGATATATGGTTAGGGGAGAGGGATGGGGTGGTAACGATATAATGGTAGGGTGAGGGATTGGGGTGGTACGAATATATGGTGGGTGAGGGATGGGGTGGTACAATATATGGTAGCGGCGAGGGATGGGGTGGAACGATATATGGTAGGGGTGAGGGATGGGGTGTTACGATATATGGTAGGGGCGATGGATGGGTGGTACGATATATGGTAGGGGTGAGGGATTGGGGTGGTACGATATATTGGTAGGGGCAAGGGGATGGGGTGGTGAGATATATGGTAGGGGTGAGGGATGGGTGGTACGATAATATGGTAGGGGGTTGAGGGATGGGGTTGGTACGATAATATTGGTAGGGGTGAGGATGGGGTGGTACGATATGTGGTAGGGGGTGAGGATGGGGTGGTACGATATATGGTAGGGGTGAAGGGATGGGGTGGTACGATAATATGATAGGGGTGAGGGAATGCGGGTGGTAGATATATGGTAGGGTGAGGGATGGGTGTGGTACGATATAATGGGTAGGGGGTGGGGGATGGGGTTTGATTATTGTGGTAGGGGTTGAGGGATGGGGTGGTAGCGATAATATGGTAGGGGTGAGGATGGGGTGGGTTAATTTCTCGAAGAGGCAGGGGTTGGGGGGGTGGGTGGGGGGGGGGAAAGGGGAGGAGGGGTCGATTGGCCGTAAGAGTTTAAGGGATGGGGCAAGAGGAAGGGGGTGGATATACCGAGCCTAAAGATTTTTCCAGTTTGTGCTTTTTTATTTTCAATGCCTCTTCTCGTCCCGTCTGGCCGGTTTCAACTTGTACTGCCTTTTTTTCAAACTTGATCTGGCGCTTGCCTTGCCCCTGCCTTGCCCTGTTATCCCCTGCTTGCCTTCATCTCCTTGTACTGCCCCTACTTGTGAACTGTACTTGCTTCCACCTTGTACTGCTGGTTTCCCCATGTGATGCGGCTAAGCTGACACCAGTGTGACCACCGCCCGCAAGGACTGTCTGTTGAATAGTGTCTGACCAATGTCCTGTCGGAGCTAGCTGTCCGCGATTCTCATAACCTGGTAGGTGTGGCCATCTGTCTGGAATGTCCTGTCTGAATGCATGTATGTTACAATCATGCGGGTTAGGCCAAAGAGGCTAGAGGGACTTTCTTAACCGTGATAGGAAGGGTTAAAAATATAAGGGTCATTGATGAACTGAACCCAAAAAGTTTTTTACTGACGGGGGCCTTGTCTAATGATCTAATTATAATATAATATATATAAATGTAATATAAATACAATATATTATAATATATATAATCGATAATATAATATGAATAATAATTATAATATAATAATTATTCATATAATATAAATATAATATAATAAATAATAATATAATATAATATAATATACTATATATCTGATGTAGTTCAGTCGGGGTTCCCATTCATTGGTTCGATTAGTTTTTTGCTATCTGTCGCTCAGATCTACGTTACCATTCATCTAATTATACCATCTATCTTTGGCCATTTCATATAATAAGATCTAGTTATGGCTTCTACCCTGATCAGATTTTAGTGAACATCTATCTGGGTCAGATCTATTTTGCCATTCATATAATATATCTAGTTATTATCTGCCTGATGACAGATTTAGGTTCACCATTCATCTCGTCTGATTAGTTAGCGTATCTGTCTGGTCAGATCTAGGTTAACATTCATCTAATTATATGTATTTGTGGGCAAGGGCCACCTCTGGGGTGACAGTCCATTTTATGGCAAAACAAACAAGACTGACTATTTTCCGCATCAAGAGGTTTTCTCAGAAGCCCCCCCCACCCACCCTATCGCCCACTTGACCCCGATAACCCCAACACCCACCCACCCACCCACTTGATCGTCCAACACCCCCCCACCCCCACTATTTTCGCCCACTTGACCCGCGATAACCGCCACATCCGCACCCACCCACCCACTTGATCGTCCAACACCCCCCACCCGCCCCACTATCCGCCACTTGACCCCCGATCAACCCCAACAATCCACCACCCACTCGCACTTGATCGTCAACCCCCCACACGCACCACCCGAACCTAATCGCCACTTGAAGACCCCGATAACCCCCTAACACCACCCACACCACCCACTTGATATCCAATTTTCCCCCCCACCCCCCACCTATCCCCCTCATTGACCCCGATAACACCAACACCCACCCACCCACCCACTTGATCGTCAACACACCCGACACTGCACACACTACGCCGCACCACTTGACCCCCCCAATTCACCCAACACCCACCGCACCCGGAGGCCTGTCCTCAACCCCACACCACCAACACACGATACCCGCCCACTTGACCACCCCCCAATCCAACCCAACACCTCACCACCCACCTGATCCTCAACAACCCGCACAACCCCCACACACAACCTACCCGCCCATCTTGACCCCCCAATCACCCCAAACACCCACCACCCACCACGCTATCCACCAACCACACCCCCACCGCAACCCTACCGCGGCCCACTTTTGTCCCCCATACCCCAAACACCCACCCACCCACTTGACCGTCCAACTACCCCCAACAGGACCCAACCCTACCACACCACTTGACCCCCAATCACCCCCCAACACCACCACCCACCTGATAATCCTCCAAACCCACAACCTTTGGGGCCCCCCACCACAACCTATCCGCCACTTGACCTGCGCAATCACCCCAACGCGCGCTCACACCCCCGCGACCCACCTTGATCCTCCAACACATCCACCCACACAACACACACCTACTCGCCATTGACCCGCAAATCAACCCCTAAACCCCCCACCCACTCACCTGATCGTTCAACATACCCACACACCACACAACCTACCGTCCATTGACCCCAATCTACCCACCAACACCCTCCCAACCCACCCACCTGATCGTTCAACCATACCCCAGTACGCACACATTACCTAAGCCCGCCCACTTGACCCACCAATCACCACAACACCCTCACCACCCACCCCACCATGATCGTTGACCAATACCACACAAGCACACTCCTACCCCGCCCTAATTGACCCCCCAATCCCCACCAACACCCACCCACCCACCTGATCGCCAACCACAGACCCTCCACACACTCCTACCTGCCCACTTGAGCCATCATCACCCCCAAACAACCCACCCACCCACTTGATCGTCCAGCCACACCCACCCACACACACCGTACCCGCCACTTGACCCCCCAATCACCCCCACACCT
>JAJSRW010000778.1:0-21189 GCA_022414725.1 Microglena sp. YARC | reverse complement strand
CCTTAATCTCACGCGCCCATCATCAACCACTATATTCCCACCAACTCAAACGCCACACTTCCCACCCAGCCCACCCACCTACACCCCCGCCACCCTACCACACAGTTTCTGGGCCCCCACATCTGCGCCACGTCAATACACCATGCTTTCTAGCACAGGCCACCGGCTTCACTCCCATCGGAATGCGCCGTACTCCCATCGAGCCAACCCCACCTACACACACCACTCAACCATCCACCTTCCCACCCACCCACCCAACCCACCTACCCCCCACCCACCACACAGTCAATTGGTTGTGACACCACGTGACTTTATGGCCCACTATGCGCGCACGTCAGCACCACTGCTCTGAGCACAAAGCCACCGCTGCACTCAATCATCCGTGCTCCATCATTTCAACCCACCTCACCACCCCAGCTCACACAGTCACCTTCCACCTGCCACCCACCACCCCCCACCTACCGCCCACCCACACACAGTTCTGAGCCCACTATGCTGCCACGTTCAGCACCACTGCCTGAGGCATCAGCCACCGCTTGAGATCATCCCATCAGGCCGTGGCTCCCATATTCACCCACCGTAAACACACCACCATCTCATCACTCTTTCCACCCACCCATACCCACCACCCAACGGACCGCACCCACCTACACAGTTCTGGACCCACTATGCTGCAGCACTTTCTAGCACCCACTGCTCTGAGCACAGCCACCGCTGTTCACTCCCTCATGCCGTGGCTCCTATCATCACCACCCTACACACTCCACTCACATTCCACCTTCTCCATCCACCCCACCATCCCACCAACCACGACACAGTTTCTGAACCCACTATGCTGCCACGTTCTAAACAACTGCTCTAGCACACCACCGCCCTACTCCTCATGTAGCTGGCCCATCATCAACCACCTACCACCCCACTCACTCATCCACAGCTCCCAACCCATCCCACCCACCCACCACCCGTATCCCACCCCCCACCACAGTTTCATGGCCCACTATCTGCGCCACGTTCACGCACCTACTGCTCCTGAGCACAGCACCGCTGCACCTCCATTCTATGACGCGTGCCCATCATCACCCACCTACACACGCTCAGCCAACTCATCCACCTTCCCCACCCACCCACCCACCCACCCACCTACCCGCCCACCCACACACAACAGTTTCTGGACCCGACTATCTGCGCACAGTTTCAGCACCACTGCTTTCGAGCACAGCCCACCGTCTGGTCACTCCATCATGCACGTGGCTCCATCATCACCCACTACACAACCCACTCACTCCATTCCACATTCCCACCACCCACCACCCACCTACCGCCCACCCCACCACACAGGTTTCTGGGCCCACTATGCCTGCGCACGTTCAGCACCACTGCTCGAGCACAGGCCCACCGCTGGTCCACTCACACTCATGCCTGCTCCATCTCAAACCCACCTACACACCCACTCACTCACACCTCCCACCCACCCACCCACCCACCTACCCGCCACCCACCACACAGTTTCTGCCCACTATTAGGCTGCGCACGTTAGCACCACTGCTCTGAAGCACAGCCCACCGCTAGGTCACTCCATCATGCGCCGTGGCTCTACATTCCAGCCCACCCTACACACCCACTCACTATCCACCCCCACCCACCCACCACCCAACCCACCCACCACCTAACCCGCCCACCCACCACACAGTTTCTGGCCCACTTGCTGCGCCACGTTCAGCACACGCTCTGAGCCACACCACCGCTTGGTGCACTCCATTCATGCGCTGGCTTCCATCATCACCCACCTACACACCCACTCACGTCATCCATCCTTCCCCCCACCCACCCACCCACGCTACCCCGTCCCACCAACACACAGGTTACTGCCCACATGCTGCCACTTTCATTCACACACTGCTACTGAGCACACCACCGCTTAGATCACTCCATCAGACCGTGCCTCCATCACATCCCCAACTACACATCCCACTTTCTACTCATCCACCTTCCCACCCCACCCCCCACCCACCAACACAGTTCTGGACCCACTATGCGCGCACGTTCAGCACCCAGCTACTTGGGCAGTAGCGTCCCTGCTGAATTCATCCCATTAAGACTTGAGTACCGCTCACGCGTGCATCTTACTATCTCACTGCTTACCACAGATCATATAAATCGCCTGTGTCTCCAACGCCCTGGCTGAGGCCTTGGGGCTCGTTTCGACACAAAATAAAGGCTTTCTGTGTACTTAGTTAAACTGCTCCCCAGTGCACTTTACTGTGTTGAATTTATCTCAATGAACATCAGTCCCGCTTTGAACACCTCAGTCCAGCAGGGAGAGCAGACCGTCCAAGTCTGCTGCTGCAAGGGTTGTTTATGTATGATGTTTTATGTAAGTATGTATGTATGTAGACATTTATGTATGTATGTATGTATGTCGATGTATGATGTATTTTATGTTATGTCATATGTATATTTGATGTATTATGTATGTATGAGTATGTATCGTATGTATTTAAATATGTATGTATTATTGCATGCATGCATGTAATGTATGATAACTAAACCCCAAACTATTTTACCGTGCAGCAGGATGTGATAACCGCTTTGCGTTTTAGGTACACCCTGGCTGTACTGTGCTTTTCGATCTTGGCCCTATCTTTCACCCCCCACCCCTAAATTACACACACATCCCCCCCCCCCCTCCCCCCCCCCCCCCCCCCCCCACAGCCACACACACACACTCACCCCCCCCACCCCCACCCCACACCACAGCCCACCCACACCGTGCAGGATGTGGTGAAAACCGCTTTGCGTCTGAGGGCCCCTGGCTAATTTTGTGCTGTGCTGTGAATCTGTTTACTTGGCTCTCTTCTAACCCCCACCCTTCCCCCCACCCCCCCCCCCAAATAAGTAACAGCCTACACACCTCACCCACTCATTCACAACACCCCCCACCCCCCACCCACACACCTCACACGCCACGCCCTCCTCAACACCACACACCTCACCCACGCCCGCACACTCCATCACCTCACCCACGCCCCCACATCACAGCCACACACCTCACCCACGTCCCCCCCACACACACACTCACCGCCCCCCACATCATTCAACAGCCCTACGCCCTCCAACACACACACCACCTCACCCACGCCCCCACAGCACATCTTACACACTCCACCCTCACAGCACACGCCCCACACACAACACCTCACCCACGCCCCCCACACACACAACTCACCCACGCCCCTCCACACACACCAACTCACCACGCCCCCCCACACAATACAACTCTACCACAGCCACCACCGTGCAGGATGGTGAACCGCTTTGTGTCTGAGGGGCCATGGCTGTGCTGTGCTGTTCGAGCTTGGCTCCTTCTACCCCACCCCTGTATGCACACACCTCGCCCACAACTCCTACTACCAACCCACCCCTCCACACACCTACACACACCCAACCTCACACGTGCAGGATATGGTGAAACGCTTTGGTGTTTGAGGATGGGAACGCGAGGTGCTCCCCAGCCTGGGATTTGAGCAGGTTGGTGCTGAGTGTTTTTCGCGGAGCCCTTCCCCCTTCTAGGTGGGTGGGAGTCCTAGAGTATCCGGTTTGTTTGTCTGTTTTTGTTGTCATAGTTTTTTTTCTATTTGGCGGATGATTGCGTATTGTCAGATTGAATAGCATGGTGTGCGACTGCGCACTCAATCAGTTGATGCATTTGCAGATGCTGATCATGACCACGTTCATATTGGATTTGGGAACATTTAGCGTGGTGGGGGGGGTAAGGGGAAGGGGGTGGGAGTGAGTGGGGAGGGATGGGTCGCGGAGTCTCTGCAGCTGGGATCTGAGCAGGTTAGTGGCAGCGTAGTTTTTTTGGATTTTTTGGTGGATGTCAGTTTATTGTCAGATTTGAATTAGATGGTGTGCGACTGCACACTCGGTCGCGTTGATGATGCAGATGCTGATCCTAAGACCCAACTTCATGTTGGATTGCGGTGGGGAAAGGGAGAGGTGCAGTGAGTGGGGAGGGTGGTAATGAGGGAGTGATAGGAGTGGGTCGCGAGTGTTGCCCCAAGCCTGGATACTGAGCAATTTAGTGTCGTTTTTTTCTTTTTGCAACTGCACACTCGTTGATGATGCAGATGCTGATCAGACCACCTCCATTGGACTTGTGGGGTTGGGGGAAGGAAAGGGGAGGGGTGGGAGTTATGGGGTGGGGAGGGAGTGAGTAGGGGTGGGCCTGGCGAGGCGCTCCCCAGCTGGGATGTGAGCAGGTCAGTGTCATCAGTGTTTTTTTGGCGGAGTCTCCTTCTGGGGGGCGGGAGACCCAGAGTCATTCCTGTGGTGTCTTACATTTGTTTGTCTGTTTGTTAGCACGTGACCCTGGCCCTTACTGGCCCCTGGCCCTGTCGTAAACCCTGGCTTCGGTCCGCTGCATTTCGGTGCCAGCTGTCGCTCCGATAGCCAACACTCTCCGCAAATTTTCCGCGTTGCTTGCGCCGCGCCTAGGACTTTTTTCATTATATCTCCTCCTGATATCATGGTTGGCAAGCCTTTTAGACCTATTTGGCTACCCCTGACTGTAACAACATACGTACAAGTGTTTTGACAGGGCCAAAACTGTATTATGCCTGATGATGACCACACAATACACACACATATCCACGACGCACACACATGCACATGCAAACACACACAGACACACACACAGGAGAATGGCGCCCTGTATAAAGTGCTGATGCACAGTATGGGCAGAGGGCTAGGCTCCATGTTGGCAGGCAGGGCAATGGCATCCAGAGGGGTCACACCCATAGTTTGATTACCCCCCCACACACACCTTACCCAACCCACCCCCTGCAGAAGAAGGACGCCCTGTGTAAAGTGCTGATGCACAGTATGGGCAGAGAGCTGGGCTCCATGTTGACAGGCAGGGCAATGGTATCCAGTGGGGTCACACCCATGGTGCTTTTACCTTGGCCCCCCCACCCAACCCCTCACCCCCCCCCCCACCACCACACACTCGCAGGAGAAAGGACGCCCTGTGTAAAGTGCTGATGCACAGTATGTCGGCAGAGAGCTGGGCTCCATGTGACAGGCAGGGCAATGGGTTATCCAAGTGGGGTCACACCCATGGTGCTTTTTTTACCCCCCACCCAACCCCTCACCCCCACCACCACCCACACACACACGCAGGAGAAAGGTACGCCCTGTGTAAAGTGCTGATGCACAGTATGGGCAGAGAGCTGGGCTCCATGTTAACAGGCAGGACAATGGCATCTTAGAGGGGTCACACCCATGGTGCTTTTACCTCCCCCACCCCACCCCTCACGCCCCCCACCCCCACCCACACACACACAGGAAAAGGACGCTCCTGTGTAAAAGTTCTGATGCACAGTATGCAGAGAAAGCTGGGCTCCATGTTGAACAGGCAGGGCAATGGCATCTAGAGGTCACACCATAGTGAGCTCGCGAGCCATTGAGCCAACAGGAGGAGCAATCGCAAGTGTCGCAACTAGCATCCATTGTGGAACTCTTGCCTCGTCAACGCGGGGGACAGCACGGAACTGAGGTTACAACTGGTAGGTTGTTGTGAGTGGTGGTGATGGTGGTGGTGGGTGTGTGGGTGGTGTGAGCATCACAAGTGTCGCATGTGAGTCCCATGTGGAACTCTTGCCTGTCATGCGGGGGACAGTACGGAACTGAGGTTACAACTGGAAAGTGTGTGGTGGGGGTGGGGGTGGGGTGGGTGTGTGTGTGTGTGGGGGGGGGGGGGGGTGGGGGGGATTGTGTGTGTGGGGGGATACCAAGAGCTTCTTCTGGTCAGTTAGTTATGAGGTCACAACTGGTAATGTGATGTGGTGGTGGTGGGCGGTGTGGTGGGTGTGGGTGTGGGGGACACCCAACAGCTTCTTTCCGGTCAGTGACTTCTGTGTTTACAACTGGTAGGTGTGTGTGTCGTGGTGGGTAGGGGGGGGGGGGGGGGGGGGGGACACCAACAGCTTCTTTTCGGTCAGTGAGTTCTAGGTGCTTAAATATCTAAGTTGGATTATTTTTAACAGAGATCAACAGTAAAAGTGAGCTCAAGGCCATTGAGCCAGCATTACCATCCCAACCAACTCCATTACCCACTACACCCCACCCCACCCCACCCACCCACTGCATTACCCACCCCACCCACCCCACCCCACAGATCCAACACACCACCCCACCCCCACTCCATTACCCACTCCACCCCACCCCTGCCCAGATTGAAAGATCTCTCCCTCGGATCTGATCAGCCTGCTGGAGGCCGCAAGAAACCGGCAGGACCACAATGCCCCCTCCCTCGAGTCTTCTGTAACCCCTAGCAGCAGCTCTGTTCAAGAGACCAACAGCATCTGGTTCGCACCACTACCCCTGCTTCTAGCAGACTTGGGCCCCCATATTGGTCGCCTCTTGGACAACCCCCCTCCTCCAGCCACCCCCAGCAGCACCCTACGCCAACCCTGCATTTCCATGTACTCGTGGCTGGATGCATCCAAAGCTGCCCTTCACACGGGCGCCCTCCCGTCGCCTGCCAGGGACGCTGACATGGTAGAGCATTCCCCTGCCAGGCTGGCGCAGTGTGAAGACACT
Source organism: Microglena sp. YARC (assembly GCA_022414725.1). NCBI lineage: Eukaryota > Viridiplantae > Chlorophyta > Chlorophyceae > Chlamydomonadales > Chlamydomonadaceae > Microglena > Microglena sp. YARC. The sequence goes on along the minus strand of JAJSRW010000778.1, from coordinate 14,586 downwards.
CTGGATGAGTGGGGCTATGCCAATGCCATCCCCCTGGTGGCTAGGTGCGTGCTTGTGTGTGTGCATGTGTGTGTGTGTCTGTATGTGTGTGCGTGTTTGTGTGTGCATGTGTGTGTGCGTGCGTGCTTGTGTGTGTGTGTGTGTGTATGTGTGTGCGTGCTTGTGTGTGCTTGCTTGTGTGTGCGTGCTTGTGTTTATGTGTGCTTGCTTGTGTGTATGTGTTTGTGTGTGTGTATGTGTGTGTGCGTGCTTGTGTGCGTGTGTATGTGCTTGTGTGTGTATCCCTTTAGCCTATTTAGTCTACCCCTGGACTGTAGCAACGTACTGTATGACTTGAACTTGGATTGGTATGTGGATGGGTGGGTGGGTGAGTGGATGGGTGGATGGGTAGGTGTGTGAGTGGCTAGGTGTGTGCTTGTGTGTGTATGTGTTTGTGCGTGCGTGCGTGTATGTGTATGACTTGAACTTGAAATTGGCTATATGGCTCCAGCCAGCAATTTGGCTGCTCACTGTCTTTGGCAGTAACATAAGCAATCCAGATCAAAGCATTATTATCAAATATTTGTGTGTCTGTTGTCTCGTGTAACAATTCTCCTTTTCCCCTCTGGCTGGCCCTTCCTACTGGTATTTCCAAGTATGTATGTTGTAACAGTCCAGGGGTAGGCCAAATAGGCTAAAGGAACTTGACAAACAGTGACAGGAGGGGCTTAAAACGAAAAAGCACTGATGAACTGAACCCCAAACAATCATTTACAGATGTGGGCCTTGAGTTCTTGCTACAATGAAATTTTGAACTCCAAACCTTTTTTTTCTTTTTTTCTTTTTGAACCCTAAACCCTAGACCCCAAACCCTAAACCAATTCCATCCCCCTGGTGGCTAGGTCTCTCCTAGATGGCGGCTTCTTCTCCGGGGGCCACGCCCACCCACCCACCCACCCACCATCCCCCCCCCCCCCCAGCTGCTCCAAACACTGCACACACCGCACCCATCCACCCAGCCCTGCCCTTCCCCCAGGTCTCTCCTAGACGGCGGCTTCTTTTCCGGGGGCCATGTTATCCTGTGTGGCCCCGACTCACAGCTGATGTCACACGTGGCGTCCATGGGAGCTATGCTTGTGCAAGGCACCCAGCTGAGCCTGACAAGCAGTGCGACACCACGCAGGTAAAATAATGAAGGTGGTGATGATGCCGCTGGTGAGGATGATGATGATATTTGTGATGCAAACAATGATGATGTTGATAATGATGTTGATGATGATGATGACGGTGGTGATGACAATGATGATGATGATGATGATGATGATGATGATGATGGTGATGGTAAAATAATGGTAATAATGGTAAATGAAGCAATAAGTGGGGCACATGCAATGATAATGGTAAAAAAAGCTATTAGTGGCATCAATGGGAGCTATGCTGGCGCAAGGCACACCGCTGAGCCTGACAAGCAGTGCTACCCCACGCAGGTCACCTTCTCGACGAATGAGTGAATTAGCGGCAGATAAGCGGGATCATATATTTTCACAATTGCACTTACACAGAAGCACACACTTGTTGTGTTTTATAAATAAGGACTACTTTGTATATTTTATTTGTGTAAGGGACACAGCTGAGCCTGACTAGCAGTGCTAATAATGTATAATCATGTTGATGATGGTGGTGGTGGTGGTGGTGATTTTATTTGTGTAAGGGACACAGCTGAGCCTGACAAGCAGTGCTAATAATGTATCATAGTGTTGATGATGGTGATGGTGGTGGTGATGATAGTAATGGTGGTGATGATAATAATAATAATGATGATGATGTTGTTGGTGGTGGTGGTGATGATGGTGGTGGTGATGATGATGGTGGTGATGTTAACGATGGTGGTGGTGGTGATGATGGTGGTGGTGGTGGTGGTGATGATGGTGGTGGTGATGTTGATGACGATGATAATGATGATGATGGCGAAGGTGGTGATTATGTCATTGATGGTGGTGGTGATGATGATAATTATAAAATAAGTATTTTTTTGATAACAACTAACAATATCCAACTCACTTTGATCTTCGCAGGGAGCTTCTGTCTCTCATCTCGAAAGTCTTGCACAGCATATCATCCCAATCCGAGTCCGCCATCTTTCCTCCCCGCCATGGAGGCAAGAGCGCGGAAGTGCCGTCCTTCATGAGCCCTGCCTCTGCTAGTGGTGCAGGTGATTCACTATACGTGTTGACGGTGTCCGATGCCATGGCGGCTGAGGACGGTGTCATGGAGCTCCTCCAGCAGCTGCTCACTTGGCCTGCCACCGTCGTGTCTCTGCTGGATGGGGGCATGCAGGGGAGCCTTGCAGAGCTAAACTCTGAGGTAGGTTGATGCTTTGGTTGTTCACTGTATGTTTTGACGGTGTCCAATGTCATGGCGGTTGAGGACGGTGGCCTGGAGCTCCTGCAGTAGCTGCTCAATTGGCCTGCCACTGTTGTGTCTGCTGGATGGTGGCATGCAGGGGAGCCTTGCAGAGCTAAACTCTGAGGTTGGTCGCTGGAATACCTGTTACTCACTTTGTATTTCTTTGTTTGCTTTCACTTGGCAGGTTGAGTACATGAGAATGGGCTAGCCCCTGTATTCCAAACATGCAGTTATCAACACCAACACCAACACCACCACCAAGACTACAACCACAGCCGCCGGCACCGCCACCACCCCTGTCACCACAGACAACAGCAAAAACAACAACAACAACAACAACAACAACAACACAACCACCACCTTCACCACGACCGAAAAACACAATCAACGCCACCACCACAGACAAAAACACAATTTCAGGCAGAACAGCTGCCGACCATGCACCTTGAGCTAGCCTCCTCCGACAGCCCCACTGCAGACCCCAACATGGAAAGATGGCAAACAGCAGGGAGCAGCATACTTCAATTGTTATCCCACACTTCACTCACCTTCACTGCCTCCCCCACCTACACACCCCTTCGGTTTGTATCTTTCAGGTGGAACAGCTGCTAACGATGCGCCATGAGCTAGCTACCTCCAACAGCCCCACCGCGGACCCCAACAAGGACAAGTCGCACACAGCAGGGAGCAGCATGCTTCAAATTTTACGCAACACTTCGATCAGATCAAAACGTCACACTGGAAACTTTCGCTTTGATTTTGACTCCGGCGAGGAGAACGCCAAGGACCCGGCGCCTGATGGCGTTGATCCAGCAGCACAAAAGCACAGGAAGGCGACAGTGATGGAAAACCTGATGGTATGTTCCTACTGTACTTTTTCCATTTTGTTATATTCCTTCAAGTCAAAACGTCACACTGGGACTTTTCGCTTTGATTTTGACTCCGGCGAGGAGAACGCCAAGGACCCGGCGCCTGATGGCGTTGATCCAGCGGCACAAAAGCACAGGAAAGCAAGAGTGATGGAAAACCTGATGGTATGTTCCTACTGTACTTTTTCCATTTTGTTATATTCCTTCAAGTCAAAACGTCATATTGGAGCCTTGCGCTTCGATATGGACTCTGGCGAAGATGATGCCAAGAACTTTTGTTTGTGTGACACGTCGCCCTTAGGCCAGCTAAACTAGTTAGAAATGCCCCCAACAAATCCCCCCAGGCTCCGCGCTCCACGTGGTTTGTGGGGCAGCGCGTTGCACTGGGGGCCGCACCGAGTCGCTTGATTTGCGACGTGTCGCACGAAAAGAAAAACAGTGATGCCAAGGACCAAGTGCCTGCGGGCGTTGGTCCGGCATCACAGAAGCACTGGAGGGCAACAGTGATAGAACAACTGATAGTACATTCCAACTGTACCATTTTGGCAGAGCCCCCCTTTCTGGGGGGCAGGAGCCCCCAAATTCACCCAGTTTGTCCTTTTGTTTGTTTGTCCTGTTGTTTGTTTTATTTGTCTGTCTGACGTGTTGTTTGATTGTTTGTCATGTTGTTGGCACATAACCCTGACCCTAACTGGCCCCTGGCCCTGTCGTAAATGTTGTGGCTTCGGTCCACTGTACTTGATTCCGGTGCCACTGTCGCTCCGATAGCCAAAACTCTCCCCCAATTTTGCTTGCAACACACTATCCATGATGATAACGCCTGGTGGGGCGTGGTATTAAGGGAGCCCCGTCTTACGGCGGTAGGGAACGGGCTGCTACTTTACCTGGACAAAGCTACCATGGCGGTTGGCAGCGACCGCAAACACTAAATCGCGGCTGTGTCCATACTCGTAGCACTCCATTTTGGTTGCACCGCTAAATGCTACTGCTCTTGTATTGATTACTCCTTTATTTAGTATAAGAAACTTCTTTATTGAGTATAAGATACGCCTTTATTATAAGAAACTTCTTTACTGAGTATACGATGCGCCTTTATTGAGGGTAAGATAGTTATTTGTTGAGGAAAAGATACTCCTATATTTAGGATAACATATTTATGTATTGAGAATAAGATACTCCTTTATGGAGCACAAGATACTCCCTTATTGACTGCTCCTTCAATGACTACTTATTTTCTTGCTAACATGAGCGCATGCTTGACCATGGCTCACTGGTGTACAGGTTCCCAAGGAAGATGAGTCGTACATGGAGGGGAGGGTGCCTACCAGCGTGTGCAGGTCAAGATCAAGCCTAATCAACCGTCTCATAACCCATACCCGATTCATGCTAGCCTGCTTCACCATGGCCTACCCGTGTTCAGGTTCCCGAAGAGGATGAGTACCACATGGAGGGTGCATACCAGCGTGTGCAGGTCAAGATCAAGCCTAATCAACCGTCTCATAACCCATACCCGATTCATGCTAGCCTGCTACACCATGGCCTACCCGTGTTCAGGTTCCCAAAGAGGATGATTACCACATGGAGGGTGCCTACCAGCGTGTGCAGGTCAAGATCAAGCCTAATCAACCGTCTCATAACCCATACCCGATTCATGCTAGCCTGCTTCACCATGGCCTACCCGTGTTCAGGTTCCCGAAGAGGATGAGTACCACATGGAGGGTGCCTACCAGCGTGTGCAGGTCAAGATCAAGCCTAATCAACCGTCTCATAACCCATACCCGATTCATGCTAGCCTGCTTCACCATGGCCTACCCGTGTTCAGGTTCCCGAAGAGGATGAGTACCACATGGAGGGTGCATACCAGCGTGCGCAGGTCAAGATCAAGCCTAATCAACCGTCTCATAACCCATACCCGATTCATGCTAGCCTGCTTCACCATGGCCTACCCGTGTTCAGGTTCCCGAAGAGGATGAGTACCACATGGAGGGTGCATACCAGCGTGCGCAGGTCAAGATCAAGCCTAATCAACCGTCTCATAAACCCATACCCGATTCATGCTAGCCTGCTTCACCATGGCCTACCCGTGTTCAGGTTCCCGAAGAGGATGAGTACCACATGGAGGGTGCCTACCAGCAGTGCGCAGGTCAAGATCAAGCCTAATCAACCGTCTCATAACCCATACCCGATTCATGCTAGCCTGCTTCACCATGGCCTACCCGTGTTCAGGTTCCCGAAGAGGATGAGTACCACATGGAGGGTGCCTACCAGCGTGCGCAGGTCAAGATCAAGCCTAATCAACCGTCTCATAACCCATACCCGATTCATGCTAGCCTGCTTCACCATGGCCTACCCGTGTTCAGGTTCCCGAAGAGGATGAGTACCACATGGAGGGTGCCTACTAGCGTGCGCAGGTCAAGATCAAGCCTAATCAACCGTCTCATAACCCATACCCGATTCATGCTAGCCTGCTTCACCATGGCCTACCCGTGTTCAGGTTCCCAAAGAGGATGAGTACCACATGGAGGGTGCCTACTAGCGTGCGCAGGTCAAGATCAAGCCTAATCAACCGTCTCATAACCCATACCCGATTCATGCTAGCCTGCTTCACCATGGCCTACCCGTGTTCAGGTTTCCCAAAAGAGGAGAGTAATACATACATCCTCCTCGATCTGCTCCGTATTATAAATGATAACATGCTAGCCTGCTTAACCATGGCTTACTCTTGTTCAGGTTCACAAAGAAGATGAGAACCACATGGAGGGTGCATACCAGCGGGTGCAGCAAGGACACCAGGACCTGGACTGGAAGGCCAAGCTGTTAACCGCCTCTGTCCACACCCTAGTCCGCTCGCTGCGCGTGATGATCATCGCAAGTCCAGCTAGGGCTGGCACCATCAAGACCCGCTTCCCAGCGTTGTCGGCTGCTCTAACTCATGTAGTGGTGGCTGCAGCGCCGGCCATCTCTGAGCAGGAGGAACTTGCAGCGCGGTATATCCGAGATAAAGTGAGCTTGTTCGCTTGCTGGTGTGTGTGGTGTGTTTGTGAGAGTGTTTGTGTGTGGTGTTTTGTGTGTGTGTGTGGTGTTTTGTGTGTGTTTGTGTATGGTGTTTATTGTGTGTTTGTGTGTGTGTGTTTGTGTGTGGTGTTTTGTGTGTTTGTGAGTGGTGTTTTGTGTGTGTTTGTGTATGATATTTTGTGTGTGTTTGTGTGTGGTGTTTTGTGTGTGTTTGTGTATGGTGTTTTGTGTGTGGGTTTTTGTGTGCTTGTTTGCATGCTTGTCAGTCTGGTGTGCTTGTGAGAGTGTTTGTGTGAGTGGTGTTTTGTGTGTGTGTGTGTGGTGCTTTGTGCTTGCTTGTGTGCGTGGTGTTTTGTGTGTGTGTTTGTGTGTGGTGCTTTGTGCTTGCTTGTGTGTGTGGTGTTTTGTGTGTGTTTGTGTGTGGTGCTTTGTGCCTGCTTGTGTGTGTGGTGTTTTGTGTGTGTGTTTGTGTGTGGTGCTTTGTGCTTGCTTGTGTGTGTGGTGTTTTGTGTGTGTGTTTGTGTGTGGTGCTTTGTGCTTGCTTGTGTGTGTGGTGTTTTGTGTGTGTGTTTGTGTGTGGTGCTTTGTGCTTGCTTGTGTGTGTGGTGTTTTGTGTGTGTGTTTGTGTGTGGTGTTTGTGTGCTTGTTTACTTGCTTGTGTGAGTGGTGTTTTGTGTGTGTGTGTGTAGTGTTTTATGTGTGTGGTGTTTTGTGTGTGTGTGTGTATGTGTGGTGTTTAGTGTGTGTTTGTGTGTGGTGTTTTGTGTGTTTGTGTGTGTGTTTTTGTGTGTATGGTGTTATGTGTGTTTGTGTGTGTGTGTGTGTGTTTGTGTGTGGTGTTTTGTGTGGTGTTTTGTGTGTTTTGTGTGTGTGGTGTGTGTTTGTGTGTGTGTGTTTTGGTGTAGTGTGTGTGTGTTTGTGTGTGTGGTGTTTGTGTGTGTGTGTGTGTGTGTGTGGTGTTGTGTGTGTTTGTGTGTTGTGTGTGTTTGTGTGTGTGGTGTTTTGTGTGTATTTGTGTGTGGTGTTTTGTGTGTGTGTTTGTGTGTGGTGTTTTGTGTGTGTGTTTGTGTGTGGTGTTATGTGTGTTTGTGTGTGTGGTGTTTTGTGTGTGTTTGTGTGTGGTGTTTTGTGTGCTTGTTTGCTTGCTTGCTTGCTTGCTTGCTTGCTTGACAAATTTGGAGGCCTTGACGCCTCCTGGGATATGCGTACAAAATATATGAGATTATGATAGTATATGAGTAAATGACAGTCTATAAGTATTAACATATATAAGTATACATGTATATACGTTTATGTCAGTCTATATGTATCAAAGTATTCAAGTAGATAAGAATATGCCTGTATATAATTCTGAAAGTGTATCAGTATATGTCAAGATACAATAAAACAAGTGTATAAGTATATGTCAGTCTATAAGTATCAAATTATTTAAGTAGATAAGAATATGCCCATATATAATTGTGAAAGTGTATCAGTATATGTCAGGATATAATAAGACAAGTAGATAAGTATATGCCAAGGATCTGTCAGTATAAGGGATTCGTTTGAGGGCACACACGGCATGTCACCAAGCTGCCGCTTGCGCATTTCCCGCAGAAGGTGATGCATTGCTGCCTGCCACCTGCGCAGCTTTTGCTGGCAGCTTCTCGGAAGCTACTGCTTGCCCTCCTGCTCCCATGCCGTGTGAACCACCACTCCCGCTACCGCAACCACCCATGTTCCCAACAGGGATTCATTTGAGGGCACACACGGCATGTCACCAATAATTGCTTGCATGCACACCATGCACATATGCTTTCGGTGTGCCGCATGCACACCATACAGGCCCCCTCCGTTGCGATCGTTGACCCCCCAGTTCCCCTCCCTGTGTTACCTACACAATTGCTTGCATGCACACCATGCACATGTGCTCACCATGTGTTGCATGCACACCATACAGGCCCCCTCCATTGCCATCGTTGACCCCCCAGTTCCCCTCCCTGTGTTACCTACACAATTGCTTGCATGCACACCATGCACATGTGCTCACCATGTGTTGCATGCACACCATACAGGCCCCCTCCATTGCGATCGTCTGACCCCCAGTTCCCTGCCCGCCATGTGCCTGCCACCCACTGTGCCAACCGAGGAAACCTCTCAGGCAGACCAGCCTCCTGAGGCTTGCCAGGGAGTCCATGATCCAGCTACTCCAAGTCCAAAGCCAGGTGTAGCTGAGGCACCAGTAGCTAGTAGCGGAGTGGCAACACCACCTGCCGCCCCAGAGGGAGGCGTGGAGAAGCAAAATAATGAGGAGGGTGAAGGATATTTGGAAGATCAGGTAGCGTCACCAACCTCAGCTGATACCAAGGCTGATGCTGAGGGAAAGGCAATACCGAGGCTGATGCTGAGTGAGAAGAAAGCAGAGGAAGGTGCAACAGGTGGGTGGGTGGGTTGGAGTGGGTGGGTGGGGAGGTGCAACAGGTGGGTGGCTGGGTTGGAGTGGGTGGTTGAGTTGGTGGGTGGGTGGGTGAGCAGGTTGGAGTGGGTGGGTGGGGAGGTGCAACAGGTGGGTGGCTGGGTTGGAGTGGGTGGTTGAGTTGGTGGGTGGGTGGGTGAGCAGGTTGGAGTGGGTGGGTGGGGAGGTGCAACATGTGGGTGGTTGGGTTGAGTTGGGTGGGTGAGCAGGTTGGAGTGGGTGGGTGAGGAGGTGCAACATGTGGGTGGGTTGGATTGGGTGGGTGAGTCGGTGAGCAGGTTGGAGTGGTTGGGTGGGGAGGTGCAACAGGTGTGCCTTTATCTAGGGCTGAGGACAATAATGGCGAGAAAGGTGGGGTGGAGGCCAATGTCGGCACAACAGGAGAAGCAGTCCCAGAGACATCAACTGAGCACGTAGCATCTTCACCAGGTGTGGTAGGGGTAAGCTAGCCCCCACTTAAGTTAGCCCCAGCTTACCTAAATCCTAAACCCACCTAGACCCTAAAACCCTAAACCCTAAAACCACCTAAATCATGTACCTTGGAATCAAAGCCTGTACAACTAAACCCTAAACCCTAACCCCCCTAAGCCCCCTAAACCCCCTAGAACTAAGTGGGGGCTAACTGAAGTGGGAGCTAACGGAAGTGGGTGCTAACTTCCCCCATCAGCAGGTGATGCAGGGGATGAGACTGGGGACAGGGTACCTGGGGAGAGTTCAGCAGGGCATGAATCCTGATTCATTTGAAGGATGGAAATACTTAATATAATTGATACAAAAATGCGATAATAATCATCCCAGCTGAGATGATGATTTAATTATATTGTAGAATTAAATTATCACTGTAGCACGAACGGAGGGCCCCTGTCGGTTAAACGATTCTTTGGGGTTCAGTTCATCAGTGCTTTTTCTTTTTAAGCCCTTCCTATGCGGTTGGGCAAGTCCTTTTAGACTATTTGGCCTACCCCTGGACTGTAACATACATACATACATACATACATACATACATACATACATACATACATACATACATACATACATACATACATACATACAGGGGATGTGGAAGCTCCTGGGGAAAGCGCATCTGCAGCACCAATAGGAAAGACTGCCCCAGCATCAGAAAATGGATCTGGTGCACCGAAGCCTGCCTCTCCTGCTCCACCCGCTGAAAATATAGAAGGAAATCCCTCTACCAGTTCCTCTGCAGCTGCCCAGGCTGCTCAGGCTGATACTCCTTCCTCTACTGGCTCCAAAATTGCTGAGGCTGATGCTTCATCTGCAAGTGCTTCTGCAACTGCTGCAGAGGCCAGTGACCCCTCCACTAGCGACTCAAAAGTTGCTGAGGCTGATGCTCCTTCCTCTACTGGCTCCAAAACTGCTGAGGTTGATGCTCCATCTGCAAGTGCTTCTGCAACTGCTGCAGAGGCCAGTGCCACCTCCACTAGCGACTCAAAAGCTGCTCAGGCTGATGCTCCTTCCTCTACTGGCTCCAAAACTGCTGAGGCTGATGCTCCTTCTGCCAGTGCCACCGCAACTGCTGGGGCTGCAGGTACCAGTACCCCCTCCACTAGCGACTCACCTGCTGCTGGGTCTATAGAGTCCAGTACCCCCTCCACCAGCGACACATCAGCTGCTGTTGGCAGCATCCCCTCTACCGCCACCCAGCCCCCCTCACGGCTTATGACCCCACAACAGGCCGCAGCGGCTTTAAAGATCGCGGCAGAGTCAGCAACCGGAACTGGCAGACCCGCCTTCATCCCTCTCAACCTCTCAAAAGTTCCTGGCACCACCAGGAGCCTCACACCCACAGGTATGTATTTATGTACGTATGTATGTATGCATGTGTACATATGTGCATGTATGTAGGTGTATGTATGCATGCGTGTATGTTCCAGTAAAACAAAAAATTGATTTATGTGTGCGTTGTGCATTCTACTTGTTGCACTGCCTGACCTTGCCTGCAACTTGTCACTTAAATGTATGTTACATTCCAGGGGAAGGCCAAATAGGCTAAAGGGGCTTGCCCAACCGTGACAGGAAGGGCTCAACAGAAAAATCATTGATGAACTGAACCCCACACATTATTTGTACCAACAGGTGCTACAACAGCATCTCCGGAAGCTGAAGCGGAGGGATTCGATGGTAGATATGATGGTAGGCCTGAAGCTGTCGAAGAGAAGAGCCAACACAACATAGCAAATATTTCCAAGGCACTCGTGCACATCCACTCCCATGCCCAGCAGGTGTTTTGGCACCTAGGCCTGCTGGACCGCTCTGATGCGCTCCCACTGTCTAAGGTTTGTATGAGTATATTTGTATGTATGAGTATTGTATATATAAGCGTGAGTGTGTATGTATGTATTGTATGTATGTATGTATGTATGTATGTATGTATGTATGTATGTATGTATGCATGCATGAGCATGCATGTGTGCTTATCTTGCTTGCATCCTGACATCTAAATGTACATATTTGTAGAGTCCAGGGGTACCCAAATAGGCTACAGAGACTTGCAGAACCTTCAAAATAGGAAAAGCAGTTTAAAAACACACCCATTGTTGAAAAACACTCCCACAATTAAAAATCACTCCCACTGTTAAAAACACACTCCCACTGTTAAAAACACACCAACTGTCCAAGGTGCAACTGTTTCATGTGTGCTGTCAGATTTTTGTTTCAATAGTATTTAAAACGTAGCTATCAGTATCGTGTTAGCTACCTGTATGGTGCTAGGGCAGTGCTACCAGTACAGTGATAGCTACCAGCACTGTGATAGCTACCAGTACTTTGATAGCTACCAGTACAGTGATAGCTACCAGCACTGTGATAGCTACCAGCACTGTGATAGCTACCAGTACTGTGATAGCTACCAGTACAGTGATAGCTACCAGTACAGTGATAGCTACCAAGCACTGTGATAGCTACCAGTACTGTGATAGCTACCAGTACAGTGATAGCTACCAGCACTGTGATAGCAACCAGTACTGTGATAGCTACCAGTACAGTGATAGCTACCAGTACAGTGATAGCTACCAGCACTGGCCGTGATAGCTACCAGTACAGTGATAGCTACCAGTACGGTGATAGCTACCAGTACAGTGATAGCTACCAGTACAGTGATAGCTACCAGTACAGTGATAGCTACCAGTACAGTGATAGCTACCAGCACTGTGATAGCTACCAGTACTGTGATAGCTACCAGTACAGTGATAGCTACCAGCGCTGTGATAGATACCAGTACTGTGATAGCTACCAGTACTGTGATAGCTACCAATACAGTGATAGCTACCAGGCACTGTGGATAGCTACCAAGTACTGTGATAGCTACCAGTACAGTGATTAGCTACCAGCATTGTGATACGCTACGCAGTACTAGGTGATAGCTACCAGTACAGTGATAAGCTACCAGTACAGTGATAGCTGCCAGTACATTGATAGCTACCAGCACTGTGATAGCTACCAGTACTGTGATAGCTACCAGTACAGTGATAGCTACCAGCACTGTGATAGCTACAGTACTGTGATTAGCTACCATGTGTAGTTACAGTGATAGCTACCATGTACACTGTATAGCTACCAGCACTTGTGATATGCTACCAGTTAGTGATAGCTACTCCAGTACAGGTGATAGCTACCAGAAAACCTGTGATAGCTACCAGTAATGTGATAGCTACCAGCTACAGTGATTAGCTAACAGCAACTGTGATAGCTACCAGTACTGTGATAGCTACCAGTACAGTGATACGCACCAGTACAATCAGTGTAGCTACCACACCTGCTGGCTACCATATGTTGATAGCTACCAGTACAGTGATAGCTACGCAGCACTGTGATAGCTACCAGCACTGTGATAGCTACCAGTACAGTGATGCACCAGTACAGTGATAGTACAGTACGTGATAGTAGCGACAGTACTGTGAAGCTACAATACAGTGATAGCTACAGCAGGCCTGTGATAGCTACCAGTACTGTGATAGCTACCATACAGTGATAGCTACCAGTACAGTGATAGCTACCAGTACAGTGATAGCTACCAGTACTGTGATAGCTACCCAGTACTGTGATAGCTACCAGTACAGTGATAGCTACCCACCGTGATAGTACAAGCACTTGTTGATCGCAGTACACGTGATACCAGTACTGTGATAGCTACCAGTACTGTGATAGGAGCTACCGACTGTGATAGCTACCAAATACAGTGATAGCCTACAAGCACTGTATCGATAGCTACCTTTTAGTACTGGATAGCTACCAAGTACAGTGATATGCTAAGCCGTACAGGATAACGCTAACAGTGAAGGATAGCTACCAGTTAACGTGATAGCTACAGTCTGTTGATAGCTGCAGTAAGTGATAGCTACCTAGTACGGTGAGCCCCCCTTACCCAGTACATTGTGTAGCTACACCAGTACTCGTGAGTAGTATACATACAGTGGATTAGCCTACCAGCAACTGGTGATAGCTAACAGTACAGTGCTGCTACCAGTACAGTGATAGCTACCAAGTAAGTGATGCGTACCAGTACTGTGATAGCTACCAGTACCTGTGATAGCTACCTGACTGTGATAAGCTACCAAGTAATGTGAATAGCTACAGTCAGTGTACTGTGATAAGCTACCTAGTACTGTGGATAGGCTAGCCAGTAACTGTGATAGCTACGCAGTACAGTGATAGCTACGCAGTACATGGATAGCTACCAGTACAGTGATAGCTACAGTACTGTGATAGCTACGCAATGACAGTGATAGCTACAGCACTGTGGATAGCTACGCATTAACGTGATAGCTAACCAGTCGACAGTGGATAGCCTACCAGTACAGTGATAGCTGAGCTAGTACAGTGCTGAGCTACAGTAACTGGGTGATAGCTATCCAGTACTTGTGGGATAGCTTAACCAGTACAGTGATAGCCTCTTACCAGTACAGTGAATCAGCTACCCTAAGCACTGTGATAAGTTACCAGTCAACTCTGTATAGCTACCAGTACAGTGATAGCTGAACCAAAAGACTGTGATAGCCTACCTGTACTGTGATAGCTACCAGTACTGTGATAGCTAGCCAGTACAGTGATAGCTACCAGTAACAGTGGGAATAGCTTACCAAGTACTGGTGATAGCTACCAGATACTTTGTGATAGCACGCAGTGCCCAAGTGATTGCTAACCAGTACAGTGATAGCTACCAAGTACATGTGATAGCTACCAGTGCAGTGATACGCTAGCCCAATAACCAGTGATAGCATACCAAGTGCGCGCAGTGATAGCTACTATATGTAAATCTTCAGAAGGGCCTAGAATTATATATTTACTTGTGTCACCCAAGCACCCAATACTCCCACCCCACCCCACCCCACCCTCCTGACCACAACATCTCGCCCTTTTTCTAAAACTCTTCGAGATTGTGGATGCCCGTGGATGTGGTTGGCCAAGCCTCATGGCTCTCAACGGAAAGGTATGAAAGCACGCCAGCATCGCCTGGCTGTTGCGCTTGATAAACTGAGCAACAGCCAGAAAGTTTCTATCGGGCAAAGGCGCCGACCGCAAACAAGCTTTGGAGGGAAATATCGCCGAGCTTCAATATGTGGAGTTTTGGATTCCCATGGGAAGGGAGGTCGTGAGCAACAGGACGGGATCAAAAAGGGGCAATATATGTGTGGGTGGTTGTTTTTTTTTTTTTTTTTGGGGGGGGGGGGGGGGGGGGGGGGGGGGAGGGGGGGGTAACAGCGGCGCCAGCTTCCATCAGCTTGGAGGGAATTACTTGCCGTGGCTTTCAAAACAGTGAGTTATGGATTACATGGGAAGGCAGGATGTTGGAGACACGGGGCGGGAATCAAAAAAGTGTAAATATGGGTGTGGGGGGGGGGG